>JABUQX010034182.1:0-51730 GCA_015478945.1 Trachelipus rathkii
ATGATGTAAGACAGTGACCTACTGAAAAGTACCAACCTAAATATGGGTCAAAATATTTGAATGAAAATATGAAAATTGGAATATAGCATCAACGTTGTGACTCTTGTAACTTTTTAACTGAGGGCAACAGTTTTTTAAATTTAATATAGGAATGTACGACAGTAGCCTATTGAAGAGATCCAACAATCAGTATTTATTACCTTTTTTGTTGTAGGACTCAAAGTAGGTCCTGAAAATGAGTAAACCCTTTTAACCCTTAGTGAGGGCAACAATCTTAATTTTGACCCCAGAAATAGGAAAGAATAATAACATAACAATACATAACATAACATAATGTCTGTATATCTAACGTTTTTTTGTAAGACCATAGTATCCTAAAATTATGTCAAACTACATGAATGTAGACAGTGACCTACTGAAAAATACCAACCTAAATATGGCAAAACATTTGAATGAAATATAGAAATGGAATGATAGCGATCAACGTGTGACTCTTGTAATTTTTTACCTGCAAGGCAACAGTTTTTAAATTTAATAATAAAATGTACAAAAGTGGATTATTCAAGTTTTCAACTTTTTCGAGAATATATTACTTCTTATTTTTCAACTTAAAGTAGTCCTAAAATTAAGTAAAACCTTTAAATTTTTAACTAAGGGGCAACAATCTTTAATTTGATCACAGGGTGTAAAATAGTAACCTACAAAAGAGAAACAACATGTCTTTATATACTACGTTTTTTTGTAAGACCCATAGTACGTCCTAAAATTTATGTCAAACTGCATGATGTAAGACAGTGACCTACTGAAAAGTACCAACCTAAATATGCTTCAAAATATTTGAATGAAAATATGAAAATTGAAATATAGCATCAACGTTGTGACTTGTAATTTTTTAATTGAGGGGCAACAATGCAGTTTCTAATTTAATATAAGATTTACAAGTACGACAGGAACCTATTGAAGAGATCCAACATATAAGTATTATATATACCCTTTTTTGTACGAACTCATAAAGTAGTCTTGAAAATGTAATTTAAACTTTTTTATTATTGTTAACGGGGGCAAAAATATAATTTAATCAGAGACTTTAAACATAAATAAACTGCAACGCGAAACTCCATGTCCGAATATTCTACGAATTTTCTTTGTAAGACCCATCGGTACGTACCTAAATTTATGTCAAATACTTACAACATGTATTGTAAGACAGTGATCCTCACTGAAAAGTCATCCAACCTAAAATATGGTAGTCAAAATATGAAATGGAAAAATATGAAAATTGGAATATAGCATCAAACTTTGTTACTCTTGTAACTTTTTTAATGTTTAAAGTCGTTAAATTTAATAAAAGAATGATACAACAGTGACCTATGAAAGAAGATCCACGATATCCAGAAATTATTACCATTTTTTGTAACGACTCAAAGAAAGGTCCTGAAAATTAAGTAAACCCTTATAACTTTTACCTGAGGGCGCAACAATCTTTAATTTTTAATTCACAAATGTAAGACAGTACCCTACAGAAGAGAAACAACATGTCTGTATGATTCTACGTTTTTTTTTGTAAAACAATAGTTCGTTAGAATTTCATGCAAACGATAGATGTAAAGACAGTGACCTACTGAAAAGTATCAACATAAATATGGGGGTCAAAATATTGAATGAAAAATATGGAAATTGGAATATAGCATCAACGTTGTGACTTTGTAACTTTTTACCTTGGGTGCTAAACGTTTTAAATTAATTATAAATATGTGTACGACAGTGACCTTATTGAACGAGGATCCAACGATATCAGTAGTCGTCTAATAAGTGTTAGGCTGTACCATTTTGGGTTAGCGACTCAAATTAGGATCCTGGAAAAATTAAAGTAACCCTTTAACTTTTTACCAGTTGAAGGGCTTAATTTTAATTGTCTATAAATGTAAGATAGTAACCTTACAGAAGAGAAACAACAATTACTGATAACAATTGGGAGATAAAGATCAACCGTTGTGACTCTTGTACTTTTTACCTGGGGTTAAAACAGTCTTAAATTTAATAGGAGAATGTACGACATAAACCTATTGAAGAGATCCAACATATCCAAATATTAATTACCATTTTTGTACGACTCAAAATAGGTCCTGAAAATTAAGTAAAACCGTTTAACTTTCCTGAGACGCAAGAATCTCCAATTCCCACAAAAGGGGGTAAAAATAGTAAACCGTACATATTTGTATTAATATTATATATTCTTACGTTTTTTTTTGTAAGACCATAGTACGTCCAAAATTTATGTCAAAACTACTGATGTAAGACAAGGTGACCTAACGAAAAGTACCACCTAAATAATGGTCAAAAATATTGATGAAAATATGAAAATGGAGTTTCGCAACAACAAGGGGGGTTAGTAACTTTTTACGCTAGTCGGCAATAGTTTCTAAAATTTATTATAGTGGGAGGACTGTTGTTCATTTGATAGGATCCAACAATATCAGTATTTAATTTACTTTGTGTACGGACTCAATAGTAGGTCCTGAAAATTGAGTAACCCTTTTAACTTTTAAATGAAGGGCAACAATCTTTAATTGGACCAACAGATTTGTTCCCTGTTTGCTAACAGATGGTGGAAAGATTTTTTCAGAATTAACGAATAACAATTTTAATTCGAGAAGAAGGATGACATTCATGTCTAGGTTTATAGTTAATACGGCCCTATTCCCCATTTATATTTTTTATTGATCCTCAAGGGTTAAGGACCCATTCAAGATAGATTACGTAATAAAATGTTGGATCAAAACAACTCGAGATTGATATAGCAGTGACCATAGCTGGAGAGGAAATTTACCAAAACGGTTGAAATATGGGTCTCAATAAGTGAGATGAAAATATGAAAATTGGAATTATGCATCAACGTTGTGATTTTTTTAACTTTTTACGCTGGGCTGGCAAACAGGTCTGTTAAATTATAATAGTTAATGTACAAACAGTTTACATATTGAAGAGACCCAACATATCAGCTATATATTACCTGTTTTTCTACCGACGCTCAAGTTTATGGTCCTTGAGAATTATAGTAAAACTCTCTTAATTTGTCCTGGAGGGTGGGGCAGCTCATATCTTATTTGCCTACAGAATGTGAAGACTAGTTAACATTACATGTTGTAATTGAGTGAAAGCCAACATGTCTGTTATATTTCTACGTTTTTTTGTAAGACCCATGGTAACGTAACAGAATTTATGTCAAACTGCTGACTTATATAAGACTCTAGTGACCTATTAGAAAAGTGCCAATCCTACAGTTTACATGGCGTGTCTTAAACATTGAGTTAAAATGCAAATACAGGGATATGAAAAATTTGGAATATTAAGCATAGACGTTGTTGACTCTCTGTAATGGCTTTTAAATTAAACCTGTCCGAAGTGGTGGGCAACCCTCAGTTTTTAAATTTAATATAGAATGTTTACGAGCAAGTGGAGCTGGACCTTATCCTGAAAAGACTTTATTCCAACATATCAAGATATAGATTACCTTTTTTGTTAACGACTCAAAGTAGGATCCTAAAATTAAGTAAAAAACATCTTATAAATCTTTTAAATCTAAGGGGCAACAATCTTTAATTTGATCACATAGGTCGATAATCAATGATGACCGTTTCGAAAAGTCCTAACCGTACAGTTTCTTATAGAGAAATCAAAAACCATCCAGGCGTTTATAAGATATTACTGTTTTTTTTATATAGATCCCCCGACAAGACTACGTCCTAAAAAGTTATGTCAAATTCTGCCCATGAGGCCCGTAAAGGAGTTGGTAAGCCAGCATGTGTGAAAGACGACTCCGTAGTGGAAACCAGTACCAACTCTAAAATATGTTCGAACCACCTACTTCCATGTGTATAAAATGATTTTTAATGAATAATATCTCCGAAAAGGTGGAGTTTATAGCTACAACGTGTCTCCGTCGACGCTTGTAATTTTTTTAGACTGAGGTTGGCAACAGTTACTTATAATGTAATTATAGAATGTCGACAGTCGACCTATATCAGATGAAGAAAGTAGAGCGGCTTGCTATGCATAATAATACTACTAATCCCTGTTTGTAGTTTAGTCTCGTTTGCTCTTCTGATAGAGCTTACAACATCGTTCGTTTTCTCTCGCGCCTTCACGTTCTGATATCAGAACGGGGGTGATTACTCTTGGGATCGGGTCTGATGTGGTAACTCTCCCCGTGACCAAGCCCATTAACTGCGAAGCGCGGCGTCGTGTTACAAGGTTCGTTCTCTCTCTCTCGGTAAATCTGCTGACTCGACTCGTCTTACTCATGCCCGGACCTTAGTTGTCCCTCATTGGTCTTTCATTGAAGTTAGGAGGAGAATACATAACTACTTTAAATAGTCTAGCTTTTTATTATTCTCATTTGCTATGAAAATCCTCTCAAGTGCTCATGGCTTTAGCAAAAAGTATTTATTTTCATACACCTATTACCGCATTTTTAGATCTACACCGAACAAATAAGGAATTCGTGAGATAAACTAATAAGGAAACGCTCTATGCTCTGATCTAATTCTACCTATATATATCGTAATGGTTTTTGTTAGGCCAATTTAGTCAGTTGGAGGGGTTGAAGATCCATTGGGATAAGTTCTAGTGTTAAGTACGTTTTATATACGCTTAAAGTCTATGATTCTCTTACATTTAGGCTTAATTTCTGACATAACCCGCTTAACACGATTTTACAAACCCTTAAAAGCACAAGCTATTAAGATAAATGGGCAATAGTACAGCTTAGTAACTCAATAAGTTTTGCGAACATCAATTGGAAATGGCTCATAGTTTCTCCTCCAATAAACAGTGCCTAAAACAATGGCCGGGTAGCGTTGGTTCGATGCCCATACAAAAGCGATTACAAATTGAATTTTTAAAATAAATATTCGAGTTCCATCAGAAAATAGGAAATTCATGACAAAAGAGTTTTGCAACATAAACAAAATTACTGAGAATATATATATGCATCTAATAATATGTATTATTATATTATATTATACTATTAGTTTTAAACATGACTTTACATTATTAATAGATATTATACTTAAATATATACTTTTATAATATCTGTATTATATATATTATATATTATATATGTAGTATTATATATATTAGAGTATATATTATATATATAAATATTATAGGTAAAATTTATATACCAGTTATTTATATCATTAACTATATATTATATATATTATAAAATATTATATATATCAGTATATAATAATATGTATAATAATAAATAATTGTAGTATTATAATAATTTATATCCTTAGTGAAGGTAAGTAATCACTCCCTGAATATAATCAACTATATCAAGTATTTAATATTAATCTCTGTATTATATTTGATATACTAATATTCAAATCAATATATATAATAAGTATATAATTAATAAGTTATATACAATAGTTATATATAAGTATAAATAATATATACCTTATATAGTAGTTCCTCATTGAAAAATAATCTAGATTAGGTTAAATAATACCTTACTTATATTTTATATACGTTTAGATCTATCTATATATATGATAATTTATATAATATAGACCTATATTAATTATATATATATATATAATCTGTAATATACGGTTATATATTTATATATATATATTAATATTGGTATTTAATAGGTCTGCTCCTTTAAAGATTTTGTGATTACTAATATTATTATTAGACATCAAATCAGATATAATGTATATAGGTATAATTATTATAAATGTAATTCTAATGTAGTCTAGTGCTCCTAGTTATTGCACGTAATGTAGAAATTATATATACTATATGTGAAATATGGCAGTCATTTCATCTTAAATGTGAAGGGAAATGAGAGGTGAGGGACCAATGGGAGAGATGAGAGTAAAGAGGGAAGGAAGGGGAGAGAGGAAAACAGTGAGAGGATAAAAATTGAAGGAAAAAAGACCGTTTGGATTTTGTCAGGAGATGGAGAGAGAGAAGAAGAGAGCCGATCGAGAGGATGAGGATAGCAGCTCGCCCGAACGTGGACCTAAAGAAGAATGTGAGAGAGGAGAAGAGATGAAGATGAGAGATGAGAGAGAGAGTTGTTGACTATCAACATAGAAAATAAGTCATTATAATATCTTATAAATCCATAAGTTTAATCACAAATAGACCAGAAATTGAGATTTTCGTCGAAGAAATGTTTTCTGCGATAATTGAATGGAACAGAATTTGATGTAGATAAAAGCGTATTCCCTATAGGCTGATTGAAAATATAGGGTATAATACTCTAACCCTTTGATAAATATTCTGGTCTTCTTGCCGACTTCTTAGTAAATTATATATATGTCAAATGTGAGTAGAAAAATCTCTCATCTTAAGAGAGACTATAAAATTAGTAGATTGTCAAAATTTATAAATTGTACAGCCTCGAACTTCTGTACTTGATACTAATACTTGTTGATTCAGGATTATAAAATTCCCTTTACCTTAGAATCCCTTGTGGGAAGATATTTACATTTTTTTGAAAGCAAAAATTTTCTTTTCAGGGCATGATCCAATATTTGGCTGGGCTGATCCCAGTTTTCAGCCACCTAAAAATGACATAAAATTCGGAATTATTAGCCGATTTTGACTATAAAACACCAAAATGTAGCTTTTTTGCGCTCAAAAACGTTGCGTTTTTTAGGGTTGTCTGCTGGAGCTGTAGTTCATACTTCAGAATTTTCATTTATCAGGCTCAATGTGTATCGACTAAGTTTTCATATCAATTCATTTATAGATTTTATTTACTGTAAATGGACCTCATTCAAGAAATCTTGTCTGAATGCATAGATTGGGTCACTGACCTACAGATACAATTACGTATTACCTATTTTCCACCAAACTGGTTTTCGCTTCCGCTTGTAATAAGAAAACTTCTGAGGAGTAATTTGAAACAGTGAAAATGGCGAAAAGAAGGAACAACACAACTGTCTTGAGGTCTTTATATATGTTACGGCAAGATGATTTCTCTTTACTCTCTAGTTCAGGTATATCTTTTCTTCTTTGTATATGCAATAGGGTTGGATTTGTTCTTGGAAAAAAAATTTTCATAAGAGAAATAAATAGTTTTGAAAATTTTTTTAACAATTTGATCTAGTGAAGATATACAATAATCAAATATATGTTATAAAAAGTAAAACGCTGCTCTTGCCCAACTTTTAATAACCATAGGCCTCTCTCCTGACTATTTGTGTGTTGTCGGATGATGGTAGAAAAATATTCAATTTTTCACTTTTCAAAATTCAAAAAAAACTGGGTTTGAATTGCGACACGCGACTGAGCACAAAAGCGCTCTAAAAAACATTTCCCAAATTTTAATACGTATATTATATGTAATTGTAATGGAGATCACAGGAATTCCCTATCTATGAGATGAGTTTAAACTTTTGAAAGTCATTTCGCAAAAGAAAGATGAGCGGATATAATCTCTCTTTTTATCAAGAAAAAGTAATCGAATCAAATAGAAATAATTTGAATGAATAATGAAAATTTTAATTAGTTATTTTCTTTATTTATGCATTCCATTGTAGGTAACAGAAATTATTGTTTGTATTAGATTGATTTACTTTTCACAAGAAACGGCTTAAAAAGTTTACCCGAATTTTGTCCATTTTTAGGTGGGGCTGAAAATGGGAATCAGCCCAGTCACAATATTGGATCATGGCCCTTCCATCCACGGTGGATGTTCTGCGTATGAGGATAATCCCCAGCACAGAGATTGATACGATGAAGAGGTTTCCTGTTGATAGATAGTAATTTCGATTCCTCTTTGAAGTTTTGAATAAAAATTATACCCATGGAATCCGAAAGTATATATATATATATATATATTATATATATATTTAAAAAAATATTAAATAATAATTATTTATATAAAAATATATATGTAACAAACATTTACCATATAATTTTATATAATAATATATATAATATTATATAAATATTTACAGAATACACCATCACGGGCTTGGGTTTACGTTTTCAAAGAGGGGGCAGGAATAAAATATTCATGAAAAACCCACCCAAAACCTAACTCACGAATCTCTGTTCTAAATAGTTTAAAGAGAGGAAGATTAAATAACAGTTGGAAAAACAGAAGATGGCAAGGAGTTCCCACCAGAACAGAAATGGCTGAAAGGAGGCCACCGACAAGAAGAGTCTGGATTTTCAATGCTTCACGGCAAAATTCATGCGACGGGAAGATTGGCATCTTCTTCCTTTTGCAAAGAGAAATCTCTACCAAAAGTCGGGGAGAGTTTATTTAGTCTCTTTAGTTTAGATTACCTATATTCCAATAGCATGGTGGAGGCCGGAGCCCCCCCCCCCCCGATGTGAGAACAAGTAACTCCCAAAACAAGGGGCGAATAAGTCCCTTATATAACTGGATAGCTGTGCGGAAGAAAATTCCCGCAACCTGAACAGAACCCCCAGCTTCTTTGAGGCCACCATAGCAACCGTTGTGATATGAGGTTTCCAAGACAAGTTTTTGTTAATGTTCAGACCAAGAATGCTTATGTTGTCAACAGGTGAGACGTTAGAACCGTCAAAAAAAATAGGAAAGTTAGGAGGTGTTTTTGAGAGGGAGATGTAAAGAAGTTGAGTTTCAAAGAGTTGAACTTCTCAAGGTTGTGGCGGCCCCACAGGGAAATTCCGATCCAGGTCGGCAAGAAGAATCGGAAAGCTGATATGATTCGAAGAAAGCAATCTCTAGATGTCAAAAAAGAGGGAGCAGTTATTTTGAAACTGTTTTAGGTGGAAGAAATGGGAGAGTAATTGAGTCGTTGCATAAGAGGTGAACAGAGTTAAAGTATAAACAGCTGAGAAGGTCGTTGATGGAAAGTAGAACAATAAGTTCGGAGATAAAACAGAGACCTTGAGGAACACACACAATTAACAGGAAAGGATGAAGAAGTCGCTCCATCAAGAGTGCTGATTTGGAGCGACCAGAGAGAAAACATGACAAGAGTAAGCAAAGAGAGGGAGGAAACTCAAAGCAAGGGAGCTTAGAGAGTAGAGGTGTGTGCCATACCTTGCTAAAAGCCTTAGATGGGACTTGGACCAACAAGCAAGACTCATAATAGTCCCTAAGGGAAGAAGACCATAGATTAGTGATAGGAAAGTATGGTATGTCATCAATTGACTTTAAGCATCGTAAACCATCCTGATGATCCGAAAGGATTTGAGATTCCAGATAATCCAAAAAATAAGAGTTAAGGGGAGTTTCAAAGATTTTAGACAATACAAGTTACAGCTATAGGGCGATAGTTTGTAGAATCAGAGCGACTATCCTTTTTCAGGATCAGCTGAACATAAGCACATTTCCAGCACTGAAGAAAAGTATTAGTGTTAACTATTAAGATATAAGAGAGTAGAGTTGAACGAGGACAGATGCCAACTCTGAAGCATCAAACTCCCTCAATAACTCTGGTAGGGATGCCCATCCGGAGCTCCTAGCCTTCCTGACGTTCATAGTTCTCAGAATCCCATGCACCCGATCATGCGTACCCACGGGAAGAGGCATAGGAAAACCTGAGAGGAGAATGTAAAGCAGGAGAAGGGATGCCGGAATCGCCCAGAGTAGAATTAGATGAAAAAAAAGGAGGTCCGAAAGATTTAAAGCCTTTTCAAGTAGGAAGAAGTTAGCTACCAGAACGGTCAGAGCGATTAAAGTGGAGGACCAATGCAGATTTACAAAAAGTTATTTAGAAGATTGTTTTTGGGAGGGAGACCAGAATGTTTTATGCAGTAGGAAAGAGCCAAGTAGGAATGTCGCACTTTTCTAAATTTAGCTGAGAAGCGCGCTATTAGGACCTGTCGAATAATAGCACATTAGCAACGATTCCGAGCCAGAATGACACAAATTAATGTATTAGAGTCGACTTTAGGATGAAATCGATGTTAAGTTTCTTCCATGCCCGATTACCGCTAATATATGTCTCTCTCCTGAAATGGAAGCGAGAACATGTCTCCATCACTCAGAACCAATATATAGGTAAATTTTGTGGTAGAAAAAAGATTAAAGTTGGTAATTTTAATTAATATACTTATTTTTTTAATATATATATTATAATTAATATATATTTATATAATATATCACTAATATAAAATAATATAATAATAATATTAATTAATATATATATATATATATCATAATTATATATATATATATATATTATATATATAATATATATATATTAATATATATACTTATAATATATATATTAATAATCATATTTATATTATATATATATACTATATTACTATATATAATATAATAATATAAATATATTATATATATAGTATATATAAATACACCTACTGAATCTTTTCAGTATCCAACAATAATCCCCTATATTGAATATCCGCAGGTGCGAGGAATGCACGTATGTCATAGTGTCCTCATTGCACTGACTACTTCTTCATACTTACACATAGTATAGAGAGAATATAGCACAATATGCAAGTATACCGGTATGCATAAGGACTATATTAACAAAATCTACTCTCGTTAATCTATTAATCACTATCATAAATCTATAACTCACCGTTAAGCTACCACTAATTCGCTAAATATCGGCTCACTACGCTTTAAGTTTCGCATAACCGGCGCGTCTGTAACATACTCCAATGTTACTTGCAGAATTTAAGCGTAAGACCGCAAACTATGACACTATCGCACCAAACCGTGCATCAGCTAAGCAGCCGGCTTTTACTGAACAGACGAGTATAGCGAATGCAATGCGGTACAGTCTGGTTAACAGTCCTTCTTGCGTATATATCCGCTCGGACCCTATCTCTCCGCAACTCTTTACTTTGCCATATATTCTATTCTACTCGGATATCATTTAAATCTCCTTATACACACGCTCAAACTTAATTTGAAAGATCAGTACCAATACAGTTACTAAATCAGTACACTTATGCAATATTGCACTTTTCCAATGTTATATAACAGCTAAGTTCGCTCTTATTCCGTCCAAAGAGACTTAGAGATAAGAAGCAACCTCCTTGCGAAATGACCAGCGAGTGTGCTCTTCCAATGTCATTCTTTAGCAATAGAAAGCATCCTATCTCGCAACACTTCTACTGGAACGTAGGTTGGCTCTGGCTATCAATCACTCGTCGATTTCTCTCAGCACTATCTTAATATCAATAATCACCGTCTGCAATAGCATACACGGCGATTACGGTCTGGATCGGATACGATTCAGAGAGTCAATACACAACTTCTGCCAACATCCATTGTCGCAGGTTCCTGGACTCGCACATGTCGCGGTATCCATCAAAAGAATAAGATAAATATTTTGCTATTTAACACAAATTACTTATAGTTTCTATTATTGCCCTTCTCAAACCTCTGTAAAATCATGTTGAGCTTTGTAGTGTACTATGAGGCGCACGCACTGAGGTTGAATATATCAGTTGTTTGTAAAGCTAAAATCATGTGTCGATTCATATGAGGGATCATTTACATCCTGAATTGGTTCAGTGTACAAGATATGTCATTAGTGTTATTGTTCCGGAGCCACTTGAAAGTCAATTATTACCACCTAGAGCCCTGAGCATGATGGTATCTGTAGTAAGTCGGCACTTAGTGCAGGCACTCGAGAGGTTAACTTCATAGAGAAAGCCTGTGTACGAAACTTCCACTTAGATACCCGATCGTTTCTTAACTCTCTTAAGATAGAGAGATAAGATAGACCCTCAATGAGACTCTGAGAATATCTAAACGAGTGTGCCTTTAAATCTTCGCGCCGACATAAATAATTGACTGGTATATAAGTAGCGCATATGTACCAGTTCAAATATATACTACTATAAGAGTATATACTAAAGAGTGCAGCCGTCATTATACTGATCACTTCTATAACTACCAGAATGACTCCGCTATACTGCATTTCTATGGTTCACTATGATATATCTATCATATATAAATTCTATTAGCAGTATATTAATACTTACCATCCCTTCTATAATACTATACTCATTATCTCGAATACATACTTAGGAAGTTCATCTAATATATATATCCCCCTTCTTATATATTCAGATCATAAGTATGGCTTATGTCACTGATATTCAGCTCGAGGTCCAAACTATTTAGAATAAGTAGACTATAAATACTATAATATAATCCCATCTAACTGATTATATGATCTTCTGCCCTTAAGGATTATGGGGAGTGTCTTAGTGTGACAGTGGCGCCTCGACATATCAAAGAGCATTTGGAGAAAGAAAGCTTGTAAGACATAATCTTAACGCGTAATGCACCGTCAAAGAGCTATACTTAATGAAATTATCCGCTATCACTAGCTCCCTCTTGAGCAATACTGGGATTTCCTGACTACAAGATACCGCTCTGCAGGAATAATGCAGTAAAAATAGAGAAAGTTATCTAATTCTTTAAGATTCTAGTGAATTGCAACTTATTTTACTCTCATCACTTGAGGTATTCAGTACTATATCACACAATATTTTATTTTTACAGTAAAGGGTTATATAGCCTGAGATTGATTAGAGGAATCGAGAAGTCATATTCTATAATTATCATATAATACTTTCCTGTTATAATAATAGTGTGTTAGTTATTATTCATTACTTTTCACAAATGAGTTATTTTTATCTGGATTGTAATTATCCGTCAATACTTATATTATATATCGGGTAACTTTTCATTTACAGAGCGTGGGTACTTTCCTCAAGCTTGTTTATCTCTTCTTAACTCTGTTTTACACTATCTATATGCAGCCACCGACCTATTACCACCCGTCACTTATGATCATATTACCTACTACATTTATACAAAATATACTATTACTCTCTCATTTGGTGTCACTAATATAACTATGATGATATGGCTTAACTCTCTGTAAATTACTAGGAGTTTCGGCAGAATGTATAGTGTTTTAATATATCTTAATTTTTTACTAGCTATGAGTAGCCTGCAGGACCAGTAAATGTTCATACGGATATTTTTCCTATACGAGGCATGAGTAGATATATGATGAGTCTATCCTTGTCCACTTTATTCCTTTTTTATATGTGTATCTCTTCTTTTTTTTGATACTATAAAGCTTTTATAGATTTTTCTTTTATTTACATCTTGGATATTTCAAATTTACTTAAATTACTTAATAAATAATTACTAATATAAAATTAACAATTACTCCACTTATAAACTTTCCTATTTTAGGTGCTATTTATTTAGACGGTATATTATTAAACGCTATCTATCTAATCCTAGGGTGTAAGACAACATAATAGCATATTCACTTGGTATCTCTAATATACATTAACTATATAAAATAAAAGTATTTATATATAGTAAATACTCTTTAGGATAAAAAAGAAATATCATTAACTAATATAATATAATAATATCACTAATTTATGCACTACTCCTTATCAAGAAGGATTTGTTTACCCAAAAAAGACGGACTATCGAAAAAAAATCAGACGAGACCCGTAGCTCCCTCGTCTAAGCCTGCAGTGAGTCAAGAAGCTGGGCGTGAGGTTCACCAACGTCTGAGATACTCTCAGGTCCAATATGAAGGAGAGGAGAAAATTGCAAACAAGTTGTGCCCTTGGTTTATTAGGTGTTACACTCATGTGCTATTATTATCATGTACAAGTTTTTAATTGATTATTAAATTTATAATGTCTGTTTATTAAATCTTTGCTTTAACGGGGCTCGTGACGCAGTCTTGACGGGAATGGGCATCCCCCGCAATCCCCGCTGAGCGTCGACAGTAGCAACCCTGAAGCTCTTTCCATCATTGCGATTTATATCTTGGGTATTCCTTTAAAAAAAAAAAAAAAATTTTTTTTGCCAAACAATTATAATACTGAGGAACGAAGCTTGAATAATAATTCAATTAAGTCAGGTCCATTTGACTCTTTCACAATTGTATTTAAAGAAAAAAGTTCTTATAATATATTCCACTGGTACATGTTGGTTTACAACGAAAAAAGAACTTTTCGCCTTTTTTGGCCTTATTTTTCACATTCAGATATTGCATGCGTTACATTTCTTATTCGCCACAATTAATTGGAAATATTGCAAAAACTTAAAAGTGACCAGTCCACTTGAACAGAATTCGTATATGTCACATTCATTTCTGCAAAATAATAATAATTTAGTAATTAATTTGTAGTTTTAATTTTTTTGTGAAAAAAAGTGAACCTACTTTTCGCTCATTTTTTTGGTATTTTTTATTTTCTTTTAAATTTAACTTTTTTTTCATTCTTTTCCAATTCTTTGGTAAATTCATAATCGAAATAATAATCGATATATAGTGAGAAATCTACAATCATACGAATATGGTGAAGAAGAGTTACCTTTAAAAAAAAAAAATAAAATATTAAATATATGATTAACGTCTAGATGGAAAATATATATATATATATATATATATATATATTATAGTATATAAAATATATATATATATAGTAATATTATTATATATATATAATATTAATATATATATATATAGATGAGAGAGAGAGAGAGAGAGAGAGAGAGAGAGACCTACTTTATAGTAGCAATTTATATTTATAAAGAGAATATTGCCCTTGGATTTATAGATGGTGATTCAACGAAATTCTTTAATTTTGGGGACACGCGTTTATAATTACAAATTGCAGCCTTAAACTTGTAGATTCATACTTAGCGGCAAGCTTATCATCTTGGATATACCAGTATCGTCTTAACGCTACAGAGGGTAATTCTTTTCTTGGATTGATCGCTTTTTTAGGATTGTTCTTGTTGGTTAGTGATTGTCTTGATTGTGTTGTTGAAATATTTGGAGGTAGGGTTTTGGCCCTTTCAGGAGAACTAGCATCTTCTTCCATTATGCCTCAAAACTCGTTCTCCCAGAGCTCTCCAGAGGATCTTGCTTCTAAGCGTCATAAGAATTCCAACGCTGGTCCAAGGAGTAATACAAGCAAAGGAAAGGACCGGGTTTTACTAGCCCTGTCGTCCTATGACCATGCGAAGAAAAATCTTCATATCCCCTGACTGCGCCGTAATATCCATCCATGATGGAGCATATATATATATATTATATATATATATTTATATATATATATATATATATAGGTGATATATATATATATATATATAGTATATATTATATATATTATATATATATATATATATAATATATTATATATTAAACTTTTGCAACTCTGAAATATTACTATCCTTTTTATTTATTGGGTAAATTAAAAATTTTTTAAAAATTCCTCAAAGCAAATAATTAAAAATCTTCATCTCTTTATTCAACTTAAGTAAACATGGTTTTGTCCAGGGTATATATATATTATATATATACTATATAATATATATTATATATATATATATATATATATATATATTATATATTTATATATATATATATAACTAATATTATATTTATATATATATATATATAATATCGAGGGGCGGCTCGTCGCACAATTTATAAGTGGTTGCATCTGACATTTCAGTACACACAATTATATAGGTATATATAATATAATCCCCATATTTATAATTATAGTGGATATATTTATATATATATATATATATATAAGTATATATATATATATATATATAAATTATATTTATGGTATTAGGCTAAATCATCCGCTCCACCTCCATATATTTCATATTTTCATATGCATCGATTGTATGAATTTTTCGTAACACATTTCATCATAAAATTGAAGTGAAAATGTCTAAAGTCAAATTGAAATTTTGTTATTAAAGCAGCTTCACACCTCTAAAATATTAAAATAAAAAAAAAAAGTTCAAATCTTTGTAAACTAAATTAAACTCATAGGCTAACGGCTTTGCTTATGCTATATGTTTAAATGCTATTTCACTAACTAAACTCTCAAGGGATAACCTTTACTTTAACTATATATAATGATACCACTTTATTTGTATATTTATTTATTTCACTCCTGCATTGTTTAAAAAAATATAATGAAAATAAAACGGCATAATCGCATATGGCGCCCAAGAGAGCTTTCAATACTTTATTCGATAAGTAGATTTAAAAAGAAATTGTTGCTTCAACGTCACCTGAGTGCGGATTAGAGACATGAGCCATAAATAATATGATATATAGTAATATATATATAATATATAATATATATATATATAATAAGTATATTATATATATATATAGGGGATTATATATAGTAATATATAATATATATATATATATATAGTTTTATATATATATATAATTATCATATTATACATATATAATATATTTATATAATAAATTTTATCACGTATTAGATTATATAATATATAATACTAATATATATATATATAATATTATAATTCACTACTCATATATATATATTTATATATAATATAAATAATATATATATTATATATAGATAGATAGATAGATAGATAGATAGATAGATAGATAGATAGATAGATAGATAGATAGACTAGAATTTTCCTTTTTTTTAGATATGATAGATCAGATAGATATGATAGATAGATAGATAGAGAGAGAGAGAGAGAGAGCCAAAGAGAGAGAGAGAGAGAGAGAGAGAGAGAGAGAGAAGAGAGAAATCTGTTGGTTTTAATATAATAAAAGCAAGTTTAATAAACGATAGGGGAATTCATATTCGGTCGTGCTGCCTAGACGTAAAAAATTTGGAAACATGAGTCAAATTTTCCGACAATTGCTTCGTATTCTTTACAAAGTTTGAATTTCCAGTATTGAAACAAAGCGCGTTGTTCTTGATTATGCAACCGCAAGATTTGTAGGTATATAAGCGTCCACGCGGTCATATTTTCATACACATTTTTCTCCTCAAAAATGAGTATAGGGCATGTGTTTTAAAGTGTCTGCAACAATCATGTTGGTTGACATTTTGGGACATCACTAAAATTGATGAACGTTTTTTGTTTTTTTAATTAAATATATAAAATCATTGGAGTGTTATTATAGATAAGATGCAACTTAATTTATTGGTATTAAATTCGACAAAAATTTAAAGGAATAAAAAATAATAAGTAGTTGCACACTAACTGCGAGAGTTGTAAATAAAATGGTGGTTGCGCCATTACACTGCAACCATGGCCACGACGCCGCCCCTGATAAATAGTATTATATTTTTTTATATTAGTTGGTAATATATATATATAGTATATAATAATAATATATATATAATATATATATATTATATATATATATATATATATATTATATATAGGTATATATATATAATATATATATATATACTATATAATATATTGTATATATTATATTATAGGTATATATATATACTTATATAATATATATCATATAGTATATTAGGATATATATTAACATCACCATTTTTCTGATATATAGGTAGATTTCTCTATATTACCTTAGTCTATTCTATTCATATATATATATTGTAGTGTGTGTTTGTGTGAAGGCGTGTGTGAGTTTGTTGGTGTATATGTGTGTGTGTAGGTGTGTGTATGTTCGTGTTTGTATTCCTGTAAACATTCTTAAAATGTATAGTAAACGTTCTCTATTGTGTGAAGCAGCATATTTATTCCTTTAAATTTAACAGAAAATATAATTTGTATGCTAAAATAGTTATTAAAACCTTTTTTGCAAAATGTTTCGTTCAATTTGAACGTACTTAAAGGCAAAAGGAATGCAGATTTTCATAAAGTTTAATAACGTTTTCCCGAATATTTTAAAGGAGTTAAAAATAAAATCTTATAGAACGCTGTTATAAGTTAACGGACTTTGTTGTGGAGGGTTATATATTTCTTTCATTTTTTAAAGTTTTTCGTGTTCATTCACGTTCATTGGGGATTTTCACCGAACATTTGGTTGCAAATGAGTGAAAATTCATGTTCCATCTAACTCCTTTTTATATTCGTTTAGCAAAGGCCTCTACCGAACTGGCGCCAAAATTAAATTTTCAAATCCCTATGACGTCATCAACGGTTTTTAACGGTTTTAACGGACGACTCAACCCAAGCTCTGCTTGTGACTTTATTTTCAAATGAGAAAAATAAAAAAGAGAGAGGATCAAATTAAGACCTAGAAATGGGTAATAATTTTCTTCAATATGCCTACAATTAAGTCGTTTCTAAGGATTTTATATACTATACATATAATATATGAGGTCTCCTCTAGAGAGGTATATTTTGGATACTAGTACTATGTAAGGATGAAGGTATTGTATGTGTGATATAGTGCTATTACTGAGTAGTAATTTTCATGTGTATAGGGATCACATTTAAGGTTCGAATACGAAGTGCCTAGCGAGTCTGCAGAGAACTTGGAGAAAAGGAAATAGTCGGAGAATGACATTTCCCATAGTAAAGCGTGATGGCTGTCGCTATAACACTAGAACATTAGGCGAGACATTGAGCAGCAATTCTGCAGATACACGCAAGTAGATAGATGTAGATAATTTTCTTATGATCAAAAACGAAGTGAGAGTTAATGAATTGAAAAAAGATGATACCTGGCGTATGGTGTATGTATTTGAATGTGTGTGTATTGAGATTAGAGTAATGGTTTTAGAATGCGTAAATGTATTAGATTAATGGTTATAATCCCTCTCCCCCCCCCCCCTGATTCTAGGTAACTTTTAGGGGAAATTATATATTTTTTCTCTTATCTTAGACGAGCAGAGAGTTATTTACTTATTGCTAAGAGGGCTCGCTATTAATCAACACGTTGGACCGGGGAAGAAGAAACTATGAAACCCATGACCTGAAGAGGGAAAATTAAAGAATTTTTCTGTTCTTAATTTTATTATTGGTTACAATTCTGAAATTTTAATTTAAATGAATTGAGAGTTTTAGACATCACCAAAATCGTATAGGTATAGAGAAAAATACGTTTCCCGTAATTATGACTATATTTTATTAAAAATTTATATATCTTATGGGGAGCTTTATACGTAAGGAATATGGTAATGAAATATTTTTGGATTCAGGCCTTATATTAAAAATAACATTATATTTAAATGTAGATAAGAAGATAGACAACACTACAACATAAATAATATATATATTATTATATTAACTATACACTCAACACTACACATACACACACACAACACTACACGACACATCTCACAATATAAGAACCTTTCGTAATTTGTGAAAAATTTCTATATCACTTACCGGGCTGTTATTTTATACACATCACATACATAATCATCACAACTCATATATATATATATAATATATACAATCACATCTCAACACATATATATATATATATATATATATTATATATTATATATATATATATAGTATATATTATTATATATATAGTATATATATATTATATATATAGTATTTATATATAATATATATACATCACATCACACATATAATATATAATACATACTACAATGCTGTACACTAACACAAATATATATATATATATATATATAATATATATATTATATATATATATATACCACACAATATATACTATATAACTATATATATAAATATATATATATTACACACAATATATATATACTCAACACAACACTCAACACTAATCACACACACAAATATACTATATATAATATAATATGATATTATAAAACCTAACTCGACTACCTAACAAACATACAGTCACACTACCTACACACACACAACAATATATATATATAATATAATACAATAGTAATACACAACATATATAACACACACACACCCCCACACACTCACACACTAACACACACACACCAAAACATATACTACAACACTAAACATATCAACTCATATACCAACTACATTATATATACTATATAATATATATATTACTATATATATATAAAACACATACCCATATATATATATATATAAAGTATATATATATATAATATATATATATATCACACCACACACACACATATATATATATATACAACACTATACTCACACACACACCACACACAACACTCACATCTACACAGCAACACACACATACAACATAACACATACACACAATATATATATTATTATATAATACACACACACACACACTCACACATCTAGACACAACCACACATCACACATCAACAGCACACACATAAACCACATAAATATATACAACACATACAACTAACACATACTCAACACACACACACACTACACACAATAACTAACACCATAATATATATATATATATATATATATATATATATATATATATATATATTATATATATATTATTATATGATATATTATCTTCAAAACAATTTCACAACTAAAGTACATCTTCAACGCAAAAATAACGTATAGTCTATTAAAACTGTGTGCATATACAGGGTGTCCCAGAAGTCGCGCACCATACAGGTTTTCGGAAAAAAATATCGACGCAATTTATTATCCGCTTTCAAATTTTGAAAACCTGTATGGTGAGCGATTTCTGGGTCACCCTGTATAGGTTATACATTAATTCTCATCCCTGGTAACGACCTTAAAAAACCCGACTGTATTATATAATACCATTAACATTATTACAGGAGCATAATTCTCATTAACGTAATAGAAAACTCTTAATAATAATATCCAACTTATTGAATAGACTTTAAAAAAAAAAAAAAATTATAATAATAATAAACAAACAGACATCCTGACTAGACTTTGTTTTAACCTAAGGCTAACCTTATAAATTTTACAACTCTATCTGGGTATTCAATTCACAAAGGGTTTTTTTTTTGTAATAAATTAACAATTTTAAACTAATTTCAAATTAGGAGTTATTAAATAGATACGTGGTTAATTTAAATTGTGTTAAATAAAATCGAAATGACAAAGTTGAAATGACAATAAGTCAAAAAGATAAGTAGTCAAATAGAAAGAAAAGTTGAAATTTTAAACTAATTTCAAACTAGATTTCAAATTAGGAGTTATTAATATAATGGTGGTTAATCTTATAATTGTGTTAATAGCTTTTTTTTTTACAATAATACTGTTAACTATATCAAATATACAAAGTTATTAGTTATCAACCTGAATTTTAGATGGGCAGGAAACACAACTCGTTACTATATACGATCTATGATATGCAGTTATAAACTTATCACATCTAACAACTATGTTCGGATGTAAGGTAGAAGTTTTTGATCAGCCATACTAATTGGGATACAAAGTTATTAAAGTTTACAGAGTATCACTAGAAGTCATACAGTAGCAATGATTTATTAATTGAGATAACTAACAAGAAACTATATAATATTTCATACGAGTCACTATTTCTAGTCTCGGGGCTGCCAACGTACGATCGGAAAATGGAGGGGGAGTAACATTTTTTAAACATTTATTTTTTTATGTTAATTATAAATACTGTTCTATATCAAATCAATTTCATTAACAGCATACTCACAAGATTTATTTAGTTAAGTGATATTAAAATATAATACACATAATATACTGAAAAAAAAGTTTAAAAAAAAACATATATATATATATATATAATATTATATATATTATATTAATATAATAATTCGAAAGTTTCAACATGTAGAGTTTATTATTATTATAATAATATATTAATTTATATATAGTTCAATATATATTTTAATAGAAAGGAAGAGTGTATTTGTATAAAGTAATATATATATATATATATATGTATATATATATATATATATATATATATATATATATAATATATATTATATATATATATATATATAATATATTTGTAATCACGGGTTTAGTTTTTCAGTGAGAGTATAGGTATGATCGCTAAAATAAGCCTACCTGCGGTATTTATGCTTAGATTTTTATCGGTTAAATAAGCAAAGGAAATTAAACATATTAAGAAATTTTGCTTTATTAAATTTTTAAAAAAAGATATGCAAGGTCATACAAATAGGAAATTTTACACGGTATATTATTAATCAATCCAAATATGAAATTACTTATAGTGGAAGGCTGAATATAGATTATGTTGTAGTTTGCACGTTGAATTTTATCGATATTTCCAATACAAGCAAAGGAATAAACATTAAATTTTCTTCATTAAAGTACCATTTATATCATACTTGTATATATATTATACTATATATATATATTATATAAATAGGTGTTATTGATTATTAAAGATAATACAGAATAAAGTTATACCGTATATGGTTATTATGATTATATATACACATATAAAAATGTGAAGTTATATATATATATATTACCTTTATATATATATAATATATAAAATAATTTATATATATACTATATAATATATATACCAGCATCTTGACCCTAAGATTGATAAAAAAAAACTATAAAATTAATAAAATATATAAAATCTAAAGGCACAACGAAATCCCATTTATTTACTGTATAAATATATAATATATATATATATATATTATAATATATACGTATATTATTATAATTTCAAATATTAATATATATAATATATAATATATATAATATATTTTTCAAGATTTTCCTTAGGACCACCAAACCTTATAATCCTGTCCCTGCCCTTTTTGCACACACACACACACACCACACACACACACACACCACACAACACATATATATAATATATATATAATATATATATATATATATATATATATATATATATATATAATATATATATATATATATATATATATATATATAATATATATATATATATATATATATATACTATCAGGGCCTGCAGCTTTCGGACAGGAGGCCGGGCCCCCTCTAAAAAAAAAATAAAAGCAATCTAATGTAATAAAATAATTAAATTACGATTTAATACATATTAAATATCATGTTTAATTGTATAGAAGAACGCCAATTTTACATTAGATCATTTATTCTCTGCGAAACATTATTTTTCATAAGATACTTGACTGGAGGTTGATTTGTGCCTCCAAGAAAACATAATTATAATGCTTTCAAAAAACTGGTTGTCATGGCAACGTAAAAGAAACTATTCTTAAATTTTGTCTATTTTAAGGATTTTTCCACAAAGCCTCCCTCTTGAAATCTCGGCAGAAATCAACCTTTTTAAAAAAATTAAATAAATAAAAATTCATTTAATATATATTATATATATATATAAATATATATATATATATATATATCGATATTTTTGGTTTATATATATATATATATATATATATATATATATATATATAGTGTGTATATTGAGAGAGAGAGAGAGAGAGAGAGAGAGAGAGAGAGAGAGAGTTATACTGATATAGTGGTATTGTTGCCGGATTCAACTGTCATCGGCAATCAGTAACAATCTTTTAATAACCTTTTCTGTGCAAACTTAGCAATTTTCAAATGGAGAGGGAGACCAAAAATAAACCTTTAATTTTCGAATATCATAATAGACACGAATATACATATTTACCTCTAACCCTCAATCCCCACCAATAGGTTAACAATTAAAAAGTCTTAAAAAAAGTTACAACCTTTATACACCAGGAAATCCATAAACATTTTCGGTACGAAAATGCAGGAACGGGGCCTTGGAGGGCAAAGTTTCTTCATTTAAGGACCTTTTACGGGGCAAGGTTGCTATCATATATTATCAACTAGACTAAAAAAAAGAAAAAGCACATTATTATTCAGAATCTAGTTCATTAATTCATTATTTATTTATTTATTTATAATAATTAACAAAATAATTATTTATAAAATATTTGAGTTATCCATTTCTCTACAGTTCTCTTTAGCATATAATTGGTTTATGGGTATCTTAGTTCTAAAGAATTAGAATATTAGAATTTAAATATATGAATTATTTTTATCCGAATGTGCAATAAGAACAGTAAATGTTTATTTTAGATTTTTTTTTCTTAAATTAAACGGTCAAATATGCAAATCCCTAGACAGAGGAAATATACTACCTTTTAGAGAACGAAATTCTCGATAAAAATTGTCTTGCATTTTGAAATTTGCTCTGGATTTTTTGAGAGGTACGAGCCGTTCAATTTATATATTGATTAAATAGGGTTATTCAATGGCGATGATACTTGCTAACACTTTTTGTTTAAATTTTACATAATCTTATACAGTTTAATATTCAATGTAATTCTACACTCTGGTAATGTATTTTCACAATTAATATAAGAGAATTAATAAATAAAATAAAAAAAGACTTAGATTATAAATATATAGTCTTTCAAAATGAGATTAATATTTAAGAACAATTCAAAATTATCAGTTATATATAATTCATATCTATATAAATAAACTCGAATAAAACTCAGTGCTAAGCAGAGTAGATTAAGAGAGCAAGGCGACAACTATCGACGTGTAGATGTCGCTCATAAAACTATTGAATGCTTAAACTGTAGGTGTATACATTAATAAGTAACGATAAGATTTTTAAAATAATATATATAATAATGTAATATATATTTATATTATTGATTATTTACTATTAATTTAAATTTTGCTAAGATATAATAGATAAAATATTCCTATAATTTTTTTAAGCTCCTATATGCAATTTAGATGTACAATATAATAGTACATACTGAAAATGATAATTAATACTATATTAACAATATTTATAGTATATAAAGTGAAATATAGTAATATTAATTATAATTAGTATAAAATATAATAATTAAAATAACAAAAAGGAGATATACAATACTAAATATGGTGTCTTACAGACTTACACCTATTATCAAATGTTATTCTCATGCCTTTAAAATCAATATATATTATATAAGGATCTTCCGAATTAAGAATTTAAAATAAATAATATCTAAGAAGATAGATCAAATATTTCAAGAATGGAATATAAGAGGAGGAGGAAATAATAAATTCGTATATGAATAAATTTTTAATATTTTTAACAAAACTTGATCTAATTTAATTATTATTATGATGATCAAATAAGATATGCATAGTGACTATACCACATCTACTTCTTGTTCGGATTATCTTGAGACGACCACTGAATAAACATATTTAATAAAACTTATTAATTATTCTTTTCTTACAAATAGATATAATATAGAGTAATGTAACATTAATATTATATTAAATAATTCATATTAAATTATATATATAAATATCTAACTATAAATATTATTATGATAATATATAAAAGTAAATAAAAGAAATAATATTAATAATAATAAAATAATAAAAATAAAGCATAATTTCCTAATGTAAACATAGAGAATCATGAACAATGGGATTAAACAATTATAATATTTAATATTTTAATAATAAAAAATTGTTTGTCAATGAAAATAAATGGAATTTACTGAGAAACTACTAAAATTATAAGAAATATAGAAATAAAACATGAATAAGAAAATAAAAATAGAATAAGATGAAGGTCAGCACTGATGACTTGGAGACTCATGGTCAGTTTTTGAGAGCGAACTAGTTGACTACGTCTCTCAAACGTTAATAAATCTCACAACTCATAGAGAGCTCACAATAAATATAAATAACTATAAAACAATGAGACACAGCAAATATCGCACCTATTCCGCAAACACTCTAAAGACTCAAAGAGATAATAACATCAAACACAATATACAAGTAAAGGGTTAAAAAAAGTATCAACCCTCACTACAATATGAGATAAAACGGATGACCGACACTAAGAAGACGCAGAGTTAACGGGAAAGCCAAAAGGCCGCTAAGACTGATCTACACCAATGGGACCAACATCAGTCAAACTCTACAGAAGAAGACACAGAGAAACCGAATAGATAATTGACAAATAATTATATCTATAGAGTATGAGTATAATTTCAAAGAAGGTTTTGTTAGATAATCTGCCATGTAAGTTCGGTAATTTTTATAAGATACTTAAAGTTAACTAAATTTATTAGTTAAAAGTTGTAACAACTTCAACTTTAATGTATTTAACATAATTTATATTAATTTAACTACAATATAAATGTATAAATAACATAAAGTGAATCTGGCGGCTAAGGTTCAACGGATAAAAATTAGTCATATTATCTCAGTACTCAACGCAAAGATATCCCTTAGCGCGTTAGTGATTAATTAATACTGTGGTCGAAATAGATATTTAAAGACAATCGAGAATTTGTAAATTGCTTTAATTTAAATTGTACAGGCTCACTTCAATCTCTCCCATCACTGAGACTAGAGATTGCACTGATTGACGAGTCAGACTCGTTAAAATTTAACCACGCACTCTAACACAAATAAAGTAAAGGAGCTGCTATCATATACATTTAGAGAGACACGATAAGAGTAAATACGGAGAGAGAGATAACATTACTCCTAATCACCAAATGTAACTATTTAAAGAGAAATTACTTAGCAGGTAAAAATATAATAGATTACAGAGGAAAAGTACGACTTCCTTTATTGTTATTCTTTCTCTCATTTTATAACGTGCATCCTAAACAATTAACACACATTGGGGGATATCAACGTTCTATACGGCCAATCGCAGGATATATCACTCAGACAATTAAAGATCTAAGAGTAAACTTTTATTTAGTCTGTTGCTATAAATTTAAAGAAAACAGCAATGGAACTTATGTAATATGTGGGAGTGGTTTAAGCCGATGTACACTTGGAAAAACACATGTTAACCAACACCTAACTCACAAATAATAATAACAAGAAAAAGAGAATTGCTACATTTTGTCTTTCTCCAGAATTCATAAGTAATATTATAGATAGAAGAGGAAGGCATTAATAGTGTGGACACACATATAAAATCAACAAAATGACAAAATTATTATCATTATAAGTAAAAATCATGCATCACTACATATTCTAACCAACTAAGAACCCCTTGGAGATTAATATAAAAAAGCTCCATAAAAGAATAAATGCAAAAACAGGAGAGCCCATATGTACAAGCCAGAACCAACTGATGAAGATAAATGTATACATATATTAAAATAAAAAATAGCTACTCATTAATAGCAGCAAAGAGTCTAAAGTAATTGAAAATGGAAGATATTCAATCCACAGAAAATCATACATCATTAATGTAATCAGAATAATTCACTTTAAAAGAGTACAAAAAGTACATGAGATATTAAGAGAAATAACCTCTCATCAAAAGAAGTGTACACACTAATATCAAAAACATAGAATGCTATTGATTTTTAATTAAAATTAAGTTATAGCTGTTTTATAAAATATATATATTATAAAATAATAAAGATCGATACAACTAGAGAAAATTTTTTCATAAAGGAGGATGGGAGTGTGCCGGTGTTAAATGACTACGCCTATTATCCGTTGCAAAAAATTAATCTGATACCAGTTTAAGATTAAAAATAAGATCACATTCAAGAATTTAAAAAATTACCAACAATAAACAGACTCTTCATTTTAATAGCGAGGCCGCATATTAATACATAAATCACAATTTATGGTTCAATATTAAACTGAGAGAATAGCAAAGCGACTAGTGTACGTTCACTATCGAGAGAGAGTTCGGATCTAAAAATTTATATACATTTATACCATATGAGGTTGTTTAAAATGAATTTTATAATTTGCGAAGGCTATCATACATTCAAATTTTTATTAAACGAATTCTCATAGGTACAAAGTGAGTGGACAGCTTACAAAAAGGTATTATAATATAGTTTGTAGGTGGCAGTTTTTGCGACATTGATACTTCGAAGTTAATATTGAATCTATTAATTATAAAAAATTATAGAATCTTAAGTAATCTTGTGGAATGACTCGAAAAATTTGTAACTCATAGTGGATAATATATTCGCAATTTTAAATTAATATTCAAGATGTAATTATAAAAAATATATATATAAAAAATATTTGAGACAATATTATATATTAACTTGTGGAGAGAAGCTTCGACAAAATTTGTGAGAGGTAGTTGGGATCTGTTATCATATGTGCATTTATTAGAACGAAGAGTTTAGAACATGACTTAAAATGAAACTTAAAAACTGTCTGGGGAAGCTCTGATTAACACGTCTAACCTTTTAATTGCCAGTGAGAGTCAAGCGCAATGTTATATATTGAGTAACACGGTTTTCTTTTACAAGACATTAATTTCAAGTGAATTTGAGATAATGATAAAACATACCATAAATAATTTCCAAGTAGCTATATTTGTACATACACTTACTAAAGTATTAAAAACTACTACTCTAAATAATACAAATTAATATATACTAAAAATATATAAATAATCAATATATATATATGTTACTAAATAATTTAATAAATAATAATACATATTAAATAATACATATATAAATATAATAAATAATTAATAATAATTAAATTAATCTTATATAAATAATAATAATTAATATAAAATAAATAATATAATTACAAATATAAATAAGATAATAATAAATAAATTAATATATTATAAGATAATAATAATAATAAATATAAATTAATTAATATATAAATAATAATAAAATAATAAATTAATAATTTAATAATAATAATATTGTTTAATGAATAGATAATGATAGAGATAGGTTGATGATAATTGAAATATTTAGTTAGATAATTATGTGGTGTGTTATGTGCAAAAGATAACTACAAGAGGACATCTACACCGAGTAATTAGCAGCTATTAGTCCGATATTATATTAAATTTCGAGATGAGAACTAACACGAAGCTAACATCTATACTTAATATTAAAATTAATACCGTCGTAGAAATATAGGCCTTATAAGAGGGATAGATATGTACTCTAGTTAGGATATTTGATTAATAAGAAGCTTATGATTTTATATAATTAATTTATCGAGAAACAGACCCAAATAGTGCAAAGTGACTCCTGAACATATTTCAGAGAGATTTACCTACTATCTTTATGCCCATTATTGAGATTAGGCCTCACTAGATTTTACGGTAGGGATGAATTTGCATTTTGAGTCCAGGGTTATGGATAATATTGATGGCATAACTGGAGATGATTGAACTGGTTCTAAAATTTTGGTTTACAGTGTGTCAATTTATGTTAAGTCAAAAAATCATTTGCACGTCCATTAATGTCAAATTTATAAAGAATGTAACTTGCTTTCACATCAGATATAGGCGTGTAAATAATCATGAAGTTTAGCATAGACAAATTTTGAATAGTGAGTAGTGCAGTTCAGGGAGTAATATTTAATTGGAAGGCTCACTATGATATTAAAACGAAATTTATATTAATTTAATTATTATATAATTTTTTTTTTGACATAAATTATATTAGAGTGTTGTAGCAAGTATAGTCATATTAAGACAGCACCATTTTAAAGCATTCGACTAATTAAAAAGCCCTTCGTGATAGTTTTTATTTTAAATATAATAATACTATCACTAGGAAACAAAAATTCTCCTTATTCAGGATATTAATCTATTATAATTATAAGGAAAATTAATGTAATAATTGCAATTTGTGTGTTCTTGAAAGATAAGATCAATGTCATCAAAGAAATAACACTCTATAATATAAACTTGAGCAGCGTAAATATATCGAATTTATAATTTAATATCATTTTATTGTCTAACATTACTAATTTAGTTAATAAATACACAGGGTTCTTTTAGATTATTGTTATTATATATAACTGGTAATATTACGTTTTTATTTATATGTAGATTTAAGGAATGAACGGTGGTCATGTCACCATCATATATCACATAGTATATAATATAATGTATTATTTTAATTTCATTGTTTACTTTGCAGTTTGGGATGTTAGTATTATAATCACGGTCATGATATATAAGAAATTGCAGTTGTCGTGCAAGATATTAGAATGAATGAGTATTTACTGAACTGATGACAGTTTTTGGAAAGTCACATTTGCTAATAATAAAATAAAAGTATAAAAGCACCACATAAGACGTCCACCAGTTAATAGAAGCCTCATGAATAAGACCGTGTTGAGAAATCATTGTTGCCGCAAGGTGAGGTACGACCCTAGACTGTATATGATGTGTGCGGTAATCAGCATAACTTATGAACTTGAAAACCAAGTGCTATGTGAACACCATATAATGCATACCATAAGTAATATCTCTATAAGACCTGTCCTCTAAACCTAGGTTAGAGATTCGCCTGGTGAACTACATTTCTTGTAGATGTTCCTCTCGAGAAACAATATAATAGGAAAAAATTTCACATAACATTATGGTTGAGGTTTTTATCACACATTTCAGTGTTTGAGTAAAAGACTTATGCTCAAATAAACGGAGAGGTAATATATTGTAAGAAAACCAGCCACAGTGCTTCTCTTAACCATGTTTAACATGACCTTAGCATTTCAAGCCCTGCAATATAAAAAAAATTCCAATATTAGGCATTACGTATATAAATTATAATATATTAATTTATTAATACCAGATAATTTTTATTATGAGGGTGTAACCGCTATAAAATACTAATTAAAAATATACACAAAAGCTCTACAATTCACTGAGCTGTACAACACTATGAAATACAATACTATTTTAACTATATATTACCCAACCGAAAACTAATAATCCACTCGATAGATATAAAATTTATAATTAATATATAATATATAGTATAAAAATAAAATTAAAATATATATATATATATATATATAAATAAATAATATATATATATTATTAATATTATATATATAAATAATATTAATATATATATTAATATATACTATATATATATATACTATGATATATATATTATAATTAATAGTATATATATAATAATATATATATAATATATATTAATATATATAAAATATATATAATATAATATTAATATATAATATAACTACTAATAATAATATATATAAATATATAATATATATATTTAATATATATAATAATTATATATAATATATAAATTAATATATAATATATAGTATATATTATTTATTTTATAAAACTTATTTATTCTAATACAATTAAATATTGTTCTATTTAAGGTTGAATTTAATTCTTTCGTTTATACTATGTCAGTATGTCCTGGCATGTCTTAGGCTCACCGTAGAGTGAACAGCTCAGAGCAAATTTGCCTAATTAGACTCTAAAGCGGTTAAACAGCCTAGTATAAGTGACAACTTGAGCTAAGTTTGCGTTTATTTGTGATCAATTATTACAAGACTCGCACTCTCTGTGCGAGAAGAAAGCGGCATTTTCATGGCCGTCATTCGAAGGTGGTGCGTGGAACGTAGTGGTTTCAACAAAGGTGTATAAACACACATCTGTGGGAAAGTTGTAATTGAAACGATTCGAGACATGGTTTCTTAACAGAAGCAGTCGAATGCTCGTCACACAGCAATACATACATGAGGACAGGATTGTTATGAGTGTCAATCTCTTTAAAATTCTGTTGGATAAGTAGTGTCTCAAACATTCGTATGATTGCTATCTCGAAGGTGTGTTCGACATAAGTAGTCGTGAGATATTCATTTTTTACACAGTGTATTCGTCTGGTTCATACATAATATGCCTTAGATTATCCGGTATATTTGAACAGTAATGTTCAGAAGCCATTTTATCATTCATGTAGAAGAGAGTATATAACACTAACTTCACACAAGGCTAGTCAAATATTGATATTGCTTGTTTCATGAATTGCCAAATGCTTATATAATATTGCCTCTCGGTAAGATGGTTTATGTATTAAAATAAGATTATCACAAAGGTACCCTCATATGGTTTACTGAAAGTAACTCATGACGAGGCATCTAAGTTGCTAAAATCAAAAAAAAAAGCATGTCGGAACCATCACGTATTTTAATACGCAGAGTTTACTACATATACCAAATACTAGTTTTTGTTCGATTATCTTGTTCTAATTCTGTCCTTCATCAATCTATTATTTGATATAATTTGTTACTTGTATACATACTCATACCTCTTAATGTACACTAAATTTTCTTCTACACGTCTTTAACGTTCTAAGATTCTTTAGAGTATAGTCTATTTAAGAGAGTGACGGTTTTTGTCAAATGTCTACTTAATTAATGCCATTCACCATATTTAGAGACGAACACGTGATCTTAATTTGAAGTCTAACTCTAACTACTATCGTAATACTAACCTATGCTACTGAGTAGATCAAACTATCTTACACTATCACACTATCGCAGAGCCATAACTCGTAATCTCACTAACTAACATACTATATTCGTAACCTAAATAGTACCTGAAATGAGAGAGCATTGAGTAACACCACATTTAATTAATAGTAATATAAGACAAAAATTAGTAATAAAATACACTAACAATATTAATATAATATATATACGTCGCTGAACCTATAAAACTTCATAAAGGATATATAAAATATATTATATAATATATATAAATAATATATAAATAATATATTAATTATATATATAATATTTATAAATAATATAATAAAATTAATTAAAATATAGAATTTTTAATACCACTAATTATAAATTATACATATAATTACTATACTATATATAAATCCCTACTCATCCACCATAAGATATATTATATACTATAAACATAACTGAATATATGAGTGTGTAGCTGTTGAGCTGTGTGTAGAATGATTGATGATCTGTCGCGTCAGTTAATTATGTCAGTTTCTTCATCCTCTCTTCATATTTGGTTTTTTTTCTTGATGCTTATTGTCAATAGTATTAATGTGTTGGTTGAATTCGCTAATAAGTTAATTTTAAGGAGTGGTGAAAAAAACAGTGATGTCTAAAGTAAAGAGTATCTAGTACCAGGATTATACTTTCTACTACTCCTCTTAATACGTTAGTAGGTTGTGTGAATGGGCGGTTTGTGTGTTGAATATTATATTTTAGTGTTGATTTTTTTGTTGTTAACTAAGAGGAATTAGCCTGTAGTGGGGTAAATTCACTTGTCAAAGATAGTTGGCATGGAGTCTGGGTCGTCTCGTCGGCTTGCCGGGGTTAGAGATGATCAGGTAGGTAGTCAGGACTTATGTTTCCTGTGTGCCCCGCTCCGGGGAGGTAGTCTCGCGTGAACCACCAGTCTCTCAATTTTTGTGTAGTTGTTATGTGAGGGGTTGTCAGCGTTGGTGTGTTTTGTCTTGCCGCCTCTCTCGAATCTATCGGAAGTATTGGATAAAAGCGTCGTCTGACCCTTCCTCGAATGTTCCCCCGTGTGCAGGCATCGAGGATCCGCGCTCTGATAATGTTGTTGATTGTTGTGTGCTGTTGTGTTTGTGTGATATAGTTGTGTGTTGTGTGTGTTTATGTTAGATTAAGATATGTGAATTCGTTTTTGACATTAAGTTGCTGTAGTAGTAGCTTAACAGTCGATTCTAGAGAGATTGTTGATATGTTGATAACTGTGATGTGTTATGTGTGATTCTGGTTATGTAAGGTGTGATGTGTCATGTGAACATTGTGATTGAATGCGTAGGAGTGTGATATGTGTGTTTGATCAATGTAAAATTGTAGTAGTAGTAAAAGACTAGAGTGTAATTAGAATGTAAATGTGTGTTGTGTGTGATGTGTTGTGGTTTTTGTGCTTTTACATTTTTGTAAATAAGCTTTAAATACGCGTGATTTCAAATATGGTAATATGGTTTTTTCTGTAAAGTGGCGTACTTTTTGAAGAAAATATTGCATTTTTTAAAAATTTAATTAAGAAAAAAATGTGAAATTTTTTAAAAAAATTATTTAAAAAATATTTACAGAAATTTTGATGAATCCGCAACCACTGAAATTCATTGTTAGTATCATATATAGCAATATGTTAAAGAAAAAAAAAAAATCAAAAACTGACGGAGTCTTAAAACATAACAGGGAACCTATATATATATATAAATTATATATAAAATATATATATAATAATAAAAAATAATAATATAATATTATTATAATATATAAATAATATAATATATATATATAATATAAAATATATACTTATATATATATAATATATAAATATATATATATAAACCTAAATACAAATACAAGTATTATAAATATCATATATATAATAAAAAAATATATATATATATATATTATATATAATATTATTAATTATAAATATAATAATATTTAATATATATATATATATATATATAATATTTATATTAATATATATAATATAATATAAATATATTATAATATATAAATATTAGTATATATATAATAATAATAATAAAAATAATAATAAAATAATATAATAATAATAATAAAATAAATAATAATACATATTAATATAATAAAAAAAAAAAATATATATATAATAATAATTAAAATAATAAATATTAATAATTAAAAATAAAATGAATAAGCACTCTACTTCCAGTGTTTTAATAGCTTTTAATCTTCAGACATGTAGTGTAGCCTCGTGTATTTACTAAATAAAAAAAATAATTATATCCCCATAAGTTTACGAGTCCTACTATTTTCATCTCAGTAAACCTGCCAATATAAACGTACGATGATTAAAAGTAAGATTTTATTAAATATTTATCATCTTATTTAATATTCTAAAAACTTCTTAACCCATGCTCTATTAGATTAAATCAATTGGTTAAGTATCATATAATAGCAATAAACAGAAAAAATTTAAAAAAAATCGGATCTACCATAACAAGAAAAAGAGAAAACTAAAGATAAACTAATAAATAATTAGGAAAAAAAAAATACCCTAATTACACTAGTATAATGTAAATAAACAAAATTATACCTCACCTAAGAAATAATAAAAAAATAAATAATAAAAACATAAAAATACTACTCATAATTACTATAACTAACAAAATAATAAAGAACATATCAGATAAACCACTAAATCTATAATAAAATAAATCATAATAATATCTAATAATAAACTTTATAATAAACAATAATAATATAAATATGGAATAAAAAGATTAATTACCCTATTCTATTAGTGTAAATTAATAAATGTAGTGTATATCAATTCCTTAAGTCTTAATAATAAAAATAAACATCTGTTTTTTAGAAGAAACAAAGAAAGTTTCCGTCAATTTTTTTTCTTAAGGAGGATCTAGTTTTGCTCGGTGACTGAAAATTGAAGAAAATAATATAGACAATTAATATATATATATCGAATCTCTTGGTAGTACCAATAATAAATAACAACTCTAATTTTCACCGTGTTAAGTTAATCCGTAATCGGACCAAAAACTTGGAGACGCGCTATGTGGTGACGCAGGAAACCTTGTCGTAGACGAGGTTATATCTAAATCCGTGCGCCACCCGAGCGGGTAATAGCCATCCCTGAAAAAAATTGAAAATGACAATGTAGAAGGCTGAAATTTCCGGATGATAAGGACCTTCCGAATGCCGCCGAATCTGATTCGGATTCGCCCATTCACGATTCGGAGCCGGCACGGTGCTGGTCCGGTGCGGTGCCGAGTTAAGAAACAGTCGTATAATACATACCCTATACTCATACATACATAATCATAATAATAATAACTAATAATACTAATACAGAAATCAATAAAATAATATCAATAATAATTCATAATAATTATAATTATAATAATAATAATAATTCAATACATGTATCTCGGTGTCTTTATATACGTTACTCGCACACCCGTATGATCTCGAATATAGGGCTTATAAGCTTTCGTAAAGGGTGTCTCCGGGACCCCCCGAAGGTGGGTTCCCAGAAAAAATGGACGAAATGCATAAGAGAACTGGAGAAAGGGACTCTCGGAGAGGAAGAAGTCGGAGAAGGAGTCTGAGTCAGCTGAGTAGGAGTAGCTGGTGCGGTGCTGAGTAATAAATATTCGTTTATAGTCCATATTGGTATCAAAATATATGTTTATAAAGTCGTAGAACTCGAAATATGAGGTTATAAGGTCGTAAAGGGTGTCCTGGGACCCCCTCCGGGGGGGTCCCCCAGAAGAAATGCACGGAACACAAAACAAGAAGAAGATGGAGGAAGGAGACAGAGAAGGAAGGAGGAAGAGTCTGAGAAGGAGACAGATTTGGTAACACGGCACCGGTGCTGGACCCGCCGGTGACTTGCTGAGTTAGTTAAACATTCGTTTAGCCTGCACAACTGAACATTTCTATTTCAAAATCTCGTTTTCTTTTTTTATATTAACTACTACAGATTCCCATATTCGTTTACCTATTTATTTTATTAAGTTTCATTTTACATTTATTCTTTTGTTAATTTTTTCCTAAATTTCAATTTTCTTTTTTAATTTATTTTCAAATTTTATTAATTTTTTATTCTATTTTTAAATAATTTTTATTTTTGTAATTTATTTCTATGACTTAAAATCAAACAAGTGGAATGGAAAAATAATTTTTACCTGGCATTTCTCATATGTTCTATAACTTAAAAAATTTGCGTTTCTACACACTATACCCTAAACCTAAAATTCAGTAAATCAAAACCACCCCAACCCTCCACTCCCACTCAGTCCATACCAAACGTGCATCTGTTCGATCTTTTGACTCCTATTGATTCAAGTCATATTTTTTTGTATATCAATACCATATAAAAAAAAACTGTTATCTCCTATCTTTATCGATATCTATGAACGTACAAAAAAACAATATGGTAGCTATTTACATAGCCCAAAGCAGTCAAACTCCTAATACACGATACGACTAGACCTACACCCGGAAAGAGATCGGTACCAAACTAACCAAACGCTAGTCCATATCACTATCTAGCACCATGAAAAGTGTGTGAAGCTTCTCCCACACTGACTCCGCCCCCTTCCCTCAAATTTCTCCCCTTCGTCTCAGCTTCCCCAATAACTCTCTTTTCAATGCACACTAATTCATCACTAATACGAACACACAACACTCACACAATACACACCACACACCAAACACACACACAATATATATATATCTCAGACTATATTACGACAGTATTATCTATCATAACATACATTAATATATACCTATTATATAAAACTATACCCTATACCCTAGTAAAATCATATATATATTAAATATATATCATTATAATAAAATGGATAAATTGCAGTTTCAAATCACCTTTTGTGCGTTTGTCTATATACACAAAGAGAGTCATTTGTCGGTGCCTAGTAGTCAATAAAATAATATATTAGCTAATAATATAATATATATATATATATATATATAATTAAAAATATACTAGCGCAAGAACAAAAAAGCGAAGAAGTGAATCATACTAAATCCAATATAATAATTATATAATATTCAAATAATATTCTATAACTCACAATATAAATATTATATTATATATGATTATTATTAGAAATATAAATTGATTTAATATATATATACTCAACTTACATATCTACATATAATCTACATACCTACACTAAACTATACTATATACTTATATAATAAATACATATCCATATATTATATACTAACAGTCAAATTAAATATATATATATTATTATAAAAACACAATGATGAAACATTATAAATAATGTTTATATATATAGTATTATATTATCCTAATAATCACTCCTATAAAATATATAACTAAATATATATATATACATTACATAATAATATATATAATAATCTCACTACTATATATATAATATAATATATATATATACTACAAACTAACTATATATAAATATAAATAAATCAAAATAAATAAAGTACATAAAAATATATATACTACATAATAGAAAATACCTACCCATAATCAAAACAGATAATAGTATACTCTCAATATATATATAATACTATCAAGCACACTATAAAAAAACATACCAATAGATAATTACTATAACTATACCCAGAAAACAACTATATACTATATACATACTTATAAACAAAAAAACCATATTTATAAACCTTGTTCTGACAATGTACAAGATTTTAGTTACTTTAAATGACTTATTATCTATAAATAGGTAATTTTATATATGATTTCAGTTGACGACTAATGTTTTAGGTGATTTGAAGAAAAAACTATTAAGAAGGTCTGTCATTCATGTAAAAATGAAAATAATTTCACAGCTATTCTAAGCTAAGATTTCAAAAATATATATAATATCTATACCTTACTAAACACCAACAAAAATATACTATTACAGAATATATATTAATATTACTATGAATAACTAATACCTAAACTCACATAATATATACTACATTAATAATAATAATATAACATTATATATACATATTAGTATATATACCAAACTTTCTACCTTAGGTTTCCTTGTTCTGCAACGTGAATCCATCTAGCGTTAGGTTTCATTGCTCTGCAACGTGAATCCGTCTAGGTTAGGCTGTTACATTGCTCTGCAACGTGAATCGTCTAGGTTGGTCCTACTGACCCCTTTTAAGTTTGGTTAGGACAAATGTGGTGGTTTAGGTTAGACACAGATCATGATATATATATATATATTAATATATATATATATATATATATAAGCTCACATATATAAATACTAAAGATAGGATTACAACCCCCTAATATAATCATATAGACAATCAATAACATATATCCTATATATAAATAATATCACTACCTTGACAATATCTCAAGGTTTGTCCATACGTTTTTTGTTCCGGCACCGACCCTCCACTTGAGAATCACGCATGCGACTCGGGCAAAAACGTGACAACAGTGGCGTTAGGGAGTCGTCTCAAAAAACGATGTTTCGCGACTCCGACTCCGAAATTCCACCCTCTTGAAAATTACCGACTCCGACTCCCAGACTCCAACCCTCTTCGAAATTACCCCGACTAACCGCACCTCCGACTCCGACCCTTTTGATAAATTACCGACTTCCGGACCCGACTCGATATACCTAGGAAAATATGTCTCTATATATATATATATATATATATATATATATATATATATATAACACAGTGGAGTAAAAGAAAAAGTGTTTGTTCTTACTCATAAGGACAACGTGTGTTTTCGCTTTCGGAAAAAGCTAAGTATAAATTAATAATTAAATGAGTGATCTGCTAGCTAAGCTGGCGTGGCTCGGAGGTTAGTGATACTGACCATATGTAACGTACGGCATGGTTCAATACCGCCTTATACGAAAACCAAAATTTTTTCATTATTCTATATATATATATTGCGCTCGATATATAAATAAGTAAATATATTAAATAAGTAAATATATTAAACAAGGAGCGAGAGATAGTGGTGACGTCAATCGCTGATTTCTTAAAATTTATGTGCTCGTCTGTCTGTCTGTTTTTTCGTGTGTGTGTGTGTTCGCGTTTTCGAAACGAGGCGGGGCAGGGTATTGAGCGGTGCGGTGCACTGCATAGTGCGTAGCGGGACGGTTCAGTGCGATGCAGTGCGCTGGGGCATTAGGAATAAATATGAGTAATGATGAGTCAGATTTAACGGGTCGCAAGGACAGCTGTATTAGCCTGTGTGAGGCGGTGCGGTACGGTGCTGCGCAGTTCAGTACGTGGCGCTGGAGACTCAGGTGAAAAACTAATCGCGGCGCCAACCCCAGAAATGATTCGGGGGTCCGAAGACCCATAAATTCATGTCTGAAATGACCTAAAAGCCAATGATGCAAATGCAGCATTTGCAACAAATTCATTCTCATTTCTGGGCCCTAATACTGAAACGATTATATCAACCATAAGAAACTAAGATTTGAAGAAATGATTACTTAGACACAATGTTAAACAATAAGAAAATATTTAGTTTTAACATACTTTTTACAAGTTCTTTCTATTCTTCTAAATAAATCTTTATTTTCAGAAGAAAATTATTAAGGACTATTCTAGAATAAAAAGAAGTTAAAACCTTTAATATTGTAACAATTTTTCGCCTTTATACTTTAGGCTTAATCACGGTTAACTAACTATTTATAATGCAATTTACAAATAATAAATTTAAAAATTTAAAAAATATAAAATTATTTTACTTTAATTGTGAAGTTTGAAAAATAATTTTGGAGTGAAAAATAATAAAGCTTACATTATTTAGCAATATAGCTATTATCATGAATACTAGTGTACCTCAAATAACACCAAATAAAATAGTTATACATATTCTTCCCCCAAAAATTTATGTTGTCTACTCTACTGGAGGATAAACTGGGAGGTATCTCTGGTAACAGTCTCTTATTAAGAAACTCCTATTACAAAAGAAACGCGTGAGGTTTCTTCGATACATACATAATCCTTTGAATTTCTTGGCCTACAATACTGCTATTGGTATTAAACATCCTTTTGTCTTAACAATCCTCTTCTTGAAATATATATTTATTAACATAATCTAATCCTTCCGAATAAGACACGGGGTACCTAAAATATGAGGATCGTCTGGTTTGTAATAGCTTCCTTACATGACATCCTTTATGGCTTCACATGTTCCTTCGACAATTATGTTTAATTTTTGCTTTTCTCTGGAAAAGTTTTGTCAAATTTAATGATATAAAGTAAAAAGTTATCTCTTTTGTATGTAATGTTAGTTTTTTATTGAACTAAAATTTTATTATAATACTTTTCTATTTTACAATTGAGGGTAAACCATTATAATTAAGTTTATCGTTATCTTATCAAATCTTTGTTAAAGAGTTCCCATGTTGAGTTATTTATAAGCTCTATGGATTAAGTTTTAATAATGAGTAATTTTACCTTTCTGGTATATTAGAATCATAATTTGTGTATAAACCTTTATCTATACTTTTAATATTTACCTCTCTTTCGACTCTACCATTTTTAAAACAAAGTAAAGACATCTAGGAAACCAGTTTTTTTTATTTTTAACATGTTCAATTAATCTGAAGTCTAGGACGATAGTGCATAAGTCGTCTATGAAAATTTTTTAAGTTGATTGAGCTTTGCCCAAATATGACAAATGGCAATCGGAAAAAGGTTATATGCTGTCGGATAAATATTTAATGTTCATTCATAATTTGGTTTCAATATGAGACATGTAGAAATCGTGAACGTTTGGCCCAATGGGATCCCATCGAAACACCATTTGTAAGAAATTTCATTATAATATTAAAGGATTGCCTGTAGTACAGGAATGTTAAGAAGTTTTTAGTTAAAATAGTTTTTTTCAATATTTGGTGGTTATTTATCTCTGTTTTCATAAACTTCCTTAAGTATAAGGTCTATTGAATCTTTAACTGGAACGTTAAAGTTTGTTCACTAAGGCTCCAGTTAATTTGTGATGATAACTTGTTGAAAGAAGTTAAAGGCATCAATAATAGTGGAAAACCGCTTTGAGTGGGGGAAAGGGGGATTATGCTGTGATCTGTATTGAAAAAGGAGCCACACTCCGTTTGATCATAACGCCAGCTGGAATTATGTCTAACATTGGGTTAGGGGCAAGCTCATTTAAGGGTATTGGGTAATGGTCACTGCCGTATAAATAATCAAAGAGGGACCAGGTAAAGTGATCCATACGAGAATGAGAGCAAAAGGTAATATCGATACAGGAAGAAGAGTGTGTATCTAAACGTTCATATGTAAGGAGTCCTGTGTTAAGGCATATCAGGAAAAAGGGTGTTAGAAAATTTACAAGGATCTTAGAGTTAGACGAGGTGACAGAGTAAGTCCCATAAGAGGGTCGAAGTGAATATCTAGTATTAAACAAACGATTAGGGAAGCTGCTTAAAAGATCAGTAAGTCCGAACTTAGTAAAAACTCACAATCTGATCCAAGTAATATGCAACAGTAAGGTGGTGGAAAGATGAATTCTCTGCATTCTGCTGAAGTCTATTGAAGAGGAACGGAGAACAGGGGACAAGCTTAAGGATATTGTGATTTCCTGCACTTCCACTTATCATTGTCACTTCTTTCTATAAAGGTTAGCGGCGATTTACATTCCGAAGTTTGGAAGAATCTGCGATAAAATAGCCGTTGCTGAAAACATATGTACTTTGGTGTACATATGTTTATTAGTTGAACAAGTTTAAAATTAGATATAGAGCCAACGACGAATCATGAGGAAGGTGCATGTAAGTTTGTTATTAAATGTAAAGCGGATGGTAATTATTGTGACAATTGTCTATGTTCTGTGTGATGTGAAATTGGATCAGATGGGGAGGAGAGGACTGAGACGTGGGTGTCTCGACGAGGAGACCAATTCTGGTGGTAAGGAATAGTCCGTACAAACAGAGATTTGGGTTATACAACCGGTGCTCAATGAGAAAAGTTCAATGGTATTTGTCTCAATGCTGTGGCAAAATAAGTTGAGCTCAACCAAGTCCGTCTTATTGTTGAACTTGTTGATGTTGGAAAGAGTAAATCCAAAAATGCTCATATTTTAGGAAAGAAGCGATATCAGCAATCCCCAAGCAAGCAGGTTTAGAATGTGGATAAATAGGATATCCTTCATGGAGTGCACGTAGGAATAATGAAGAAAGTGTGACTTTTTTTGTAAAGAAGTTGGAGTTCGAATTATTAGGAATCAATATGATATGTGGTTATGGATGGTCTTGAATTAGAGTACTTTGTCAATGAACCTCAGGTGGTGATTTTGGAATAACTAGAAAATTGTGTTAAGATGGGAACCTATGGTCCTTTGGTGCACCAACGATTTCAGAAGTTGGAGCGCATGAGGTTTTGTGTTGAAATGTTTCCATTCATCTTCGGAAGCAAGAACGATGAATGAGAGAGAGAGACAGAGAGAGAGAGAGAAGAGAGAGAGAGAGAGAGAGAGAGAGGAGAGGAAGACGGAGAGAAGAGAAGAGAGAGAGAAGAGAGAAGAGAGAGAGAGAGAGAGATGAGAGGAGAAGAGAAGAGAGAGAAGACAGAGAGAGAGAGAGAGGAGGAGAGAGAGGATGAAGTGTAGTCTCATCATATGCGCTCCTTTAAGGGCAAATTAATGAGTAAAGTTTATGAGACTCTCTGTAATTGCCTTTAATTTCTTAGGTAGAAGATTCATGTAAATCTATGGTATCTGTACTAATATTAGTTTCAGAATCCTTGTAAGGAGAAAGAGTTTGTAAGTATCCGCTTGAAGACGCCTTTGCATTCTCCTTCGAATGCAAATCGAATTCATTTGCAGGCTCTTATGGGAGAACTAACAGTGTACGGTATGGGTCAATGAGTTATTGCTTTGGAAATTCATCGGATGTTTGTATTTTTAGCGCTTATCTTTAGCTTGGTGAAGTAAGTACTTTCTTTGTGTTTAGGAACATCTTTTTAGAAATGAGTAACTGTGGGAGAGCTGATTAGGGAACATAGATGCAGACCTCTTACAAGAATTTGGTGAACTCAACGGGAGGGTATAGAACAAAGTGTCTTGGCAGGAAATGCTCTCTAAGCCTTGTATTGGATGAACCAACTTAGTTTCATTGTTAGTTGGTTGAAAACTAGTACTCGGAGTAGGGTTGTTGATGGCATTTTGAACGGGAGATTGGATCAGGGCTGCTTTTGTACTATTTGAGAAGTCGGTAGTGTGGGCAATACAAGCAGACAGGTTACGATAACTGCCTGAGTTTCGCTGGGATTTGTGAGAGGAGTTCTGCTGGGATGGAGTTGTGTCGGTAAATTAATACACGGAGGCATAGGGGCTGCTGCAATTGTAGCATAAAGATTGCATTTGTCTTATGGGGTATTTTTCATTGAGCTGGCGTATAGCATGTCTCCTGCTCAATTTTTGTACTGGCACATAACTTCTAAACCTCCGTGTATCAAATGAACCGTAGAATACGGGCATTTTAGGGAAAAGGCACTGTGGGGTCCTCCACAGTTTGCAGAGTGGTGTGTTTTCACAGGGAATGTGAAATTCTTCTCCGCAGACTGGGCATATGTCATGGTTCCCTACAGTATTTTTGCGGATGACCAAACGTTGGCCTTCAAAACAACGTGGTTGGGTCGTGGATAAACGTATGAAACCCCGTAAGCTGTTAATATACTATTTTCATTCTTTTGAAAGTGATAAGGTACAAAAGGGTCACAAGTAAACGAGGATTTGGATAATCAGTGCGAGTTCCGACGGAGGGTGGAAATATTATGAAACGTTTTGTACTGGAAACATTTCTGCTGGAGAATCTCTTGAAAATGACACAATCTCTTCGCTTTCTGTTTCTAAGAAATAATGTGCAATCGGAATGTTGTTTCTTTATTTTCATCAGAGGGGAAATAAGAGGGGATGTTTCCAAAGACGTTAATTTTTGACAAGATGGATACTTTGATTCGGGTAGTTGCTTGAACGAGATCAGTTATTTCTCATTAAACGTGACTGGGGGATCTTCAACTCTAAAGCTTTTTAAAGTGCAGATCGCTAAGAATAATATTTGTCTTTGCTCAGCAAAGACTTTAGAGGTGATGATCCAAATAAAATAATATATGAATGATTGTTCACTGGTCATTGCCCAGAGGGGAGGAAAGCATATGAGTTTCAAGACCACCTGGGGTAGTCAAGGGCAAAATACCAGGGACGAATCATTGAGTAATGCAGAGAACTTTCAAAGTGTTGTAGAAGAATAAAAAACGGAAACACTTGCTCGTTCTAAGAAGTAGGAGGGACCAAAGATGGGTCTAAGGCTGAATCCTACTATCTTATTTTTCTTTGTTTTTGTATTTGATTTGATGTTGATTTTTACATGAAGGGATCCTGTACGCAACCAGTTTAATAAAAATAAACCTCAGACGTCTTCTCCATAAAAAGTTGAACAGTACACAATAATAAAACATAATGAAACATAAAAGTTAATTACAGGATGGGCTGGAAGAGTGCTTCTTTATCAAGGATATAGGTAGTCCTTCTACCCCAAACAGGGTCACGGTCAGAGACCTACACACGTTCTGTGACCCAACCAAAAGGGTAGGCTGTGGTGTGAACTTGAAGAGAGCCTCCCAGTATACGTCTACGGTCGGTTTACTCACATCGGGTACTGCATGAATCTATATATAACTTCACGTCATATAGGCTCTGATAATATACACCAAAAGCTTGCAAGGACAGCCTCCCTCGCCGCGTTAGCTAAGGTTCGATTCCTTACAATTTGGGCCCCGATCAAAGGCAAAGTGATGTGAAAGGACCTTGTTTAAATAGCCGACCTTCTCCACTGGGGAAGAATAAGGTGTAACTGAAGACGCTTCAGTTGCCGGAAGAGGTACTGATAGACAGGGGCTGTGACGGGGGGGGAGAGGTAAGAGGATAACCTCTAAAAAAAAAGAGAGTACGAAATTGTTGGTGGAGGTGGATGTGAAAAAACAAAAAATGAAATCAATATGAAAGCTAAGGAAAAGGATTAAGACTGAAAGATTACATGTGACAAAATGGGGTTCTTAATTAAAAATAATGTACAAAATTTTGACTATAGCGATGCACAAACTCCCCTAGTATTAGTTCTTATCACATGACCATGCATCTAAGTTGTAACAAAGAGCATGACTCAAAATAAGATCACTACCCCTGCAGGGATAGGATGCTATAATATATGTATATTATTACATATATAGTAATATAAATATGAATAGTACTATAATATAATATAATAAATATATATATTAAAATATAAGATATATATATATATATAATATATAGATATAATAATATATAGTAATATATAAATATGCACATAGACACACCCACACAAAGGTGGTCACCGTTAATGAGAAGTTAAACGTCGTTAATATCTATCGTTAACATAAAAAAAAATTAACGGCGTTAATTCATTAATGTTATCGGTAAAGAAGTAAGCGAAGTTAACGTTATCGATAACGTAACCGTTCTATTCTTTTTTTTTCTTTTTTACAGTTATCACCACACTCACGGGCAGAGACTATTCAAGGAGGGGGATGTTGCAATCGCCAAAATTCATCGGACTGCGCAAATTACGCAGATGGAACATATAGACCGCATTTATAAGTGAGGAGATTAAATCAGCAGTCAAACACAGAAGAAGAAGGAGTCTCCACAAAAAAGTGGTAAGAAACAAAGGAAACACTCGCTAGCAAAACTAGCCTGAGTTTACATATATCTACACAAAACTCGTTCGCAGATACAGCACCCTCCCTTGTGCATACTTAGGCGTCGTAAAGGTGTGGTACGCGAGTGAATTCCTCTCGAACACCTGCGCTGCGATAACTATAGAAAGAGATAAAGCACCCAAACATGCGCAAGGCAAAGACCGAGGTTAGTGAAACGTAAAGTACATAACAGATTTATCAAGCCTTTGCTTTTGACTCGAATCCGGTCTCATAGTAAAGTCCGGGTGAAAAACCAGAGCCCCCCAGATTGAGGAACAGTACTGCTATGAAAGGCCGGATAAGACCTGTTATTAGCTGAGTAAATGAGAGTAGAAAAAATCTCGCATCTAAACAGGAAATCCAGTATTCTTTGCGCGCCGTTACACTGCTATTGATAGTCATTCCAAGAACATTTTTTTTATTAAAGCGCCAAGATGATTATAGTTGTCAACAGGTAGAGACGAAAGGAACCGTCAAAAAGATAGGAAAAGTTAGAAATATTTTAGAGAAAATAGATTTGAAGAAGTTGGTTTTTTAAAGAATTTGAATTTCACAAGGTTGAGAAGACACCACCCGCAATTTCTATCTAGCAGCGAGAATAGAAATCGGAAAGATTAAGTGAACGAGAGTAAACTCAAATAAAAGATGAGCGAGAAATTGAAATGATTGAGAGCGAAATGAAGGTCAGAAGTCATGTCACGAGTGGATTAGACGTTAGATGTGAAGGTGAGAAGTTCAATTAATGAAAATAGGAAATAAAAGTAGGAGATGAGAATCAAGAAACATGAGAATTCACTATAGACAGGAAAAAAAGAAGTTGCTCCATCAACCATAACCGATATTTAGCGACTTGAAAAGGAAAACTAGACATAGAGTAGCAAAGAGAAGGAGAAGAGAGGGGCTGAGAGCAAGGATTGCATGTCATATTCTTTAAAATGCTTTGGATATGTCAGCCACCACTACCCAAGTCTGCCAGTAGTTCCTAAGTAGTGAAACCATAAAAAATCGGTAAACATAGGAAAAAGATAAATATCGCGCATAAGATATTTTTTGACACCAAAAAGCCGTACTAGCGACGAAAGAAAGAGAATAGTATCCAGATGATCTAAGAAATGGTAGTTGAGAAGGGTTCAAAGATCTTAGGAATAGAAACAATACAATATACGTGCGATAATTTAGAAAGGACGAGAGGCTTTCCTTATTTCGAATGAGGGTATGGACATGTGCGTGCTTTCCACAACACTGGAAGAGTGTAAGTTATTTAAGACATAAAAAAATAGTTGTATAACGATGGGATGTGTCAGCAACGTAAGTCACATCCCTCAAAACTTCCGGGTTTTTTCCACCTGTGTTAAAAACGTTAACAAACTAGAATAATGAACCAGTAAATATAAAGCAGGGCTGCGGAGTCGAAAAATAAATTTTTCGCCCTTTTCAAAATTGCCGACCCCGACTCCGACTCTTAAATTCAAATTTGGTTTTTCGGCCTCCGACTTGCCAACCAGACTCCACTTAATACAAAAATTATGACTTCCGACTCCGACTCACTCAAATAATAAAATTTCGGAACTCCGTCTTGAAATTCCGACTCGACTCCAGCAGTCAAATTCAAAATTCGACTCTGACTCATTAGTGCTTACAGAGTTTACAGTGAGTAAAAAGTTTTTTCTGTTTTTAAGTATTTTTTTTTCGGATTTCTTTTGAGTAAAAAAAAAATACCACTTTTCCAATGAATCTAATCTCCAAATGCTACACGATAAAGTAACGTAAAAAAGATGCAGGCGCAGCGCAACACATTACAAACAAATATATTTTAGTTTCGGAAACAAAAACTTTAAGTAGATTGAATTGCAACAAAATTTTATTTTTATTATAAAACAGCAATTATAAAGATATTATACAGTTTAATACTTTCAGTCTCAATTGTACTTAAAATTTAATATCAAATACTTAAACTTTAGTAGATATATTATTTATATATAGTATATATATTATAAAATATATATATTATATATATATATATATAAAATAAATATATATAAAATATAGTATATATTATTATATTATATAGTATATTGGTTATTATTAATAGAGGACTTTGAGGCAAGAATTGTTATGTCTCCTTGTTATTCAATTGATATATGGATGGGTTATGAAGAATTAGAGATGTGTGCCAGGAAATGGTGTTAGAATAATGGAGGAATGGAAGAGAGTGAGGTGCCCTACCTATTATAGCGGATGATTTTTGTTTGTGTGTGAATCGAAGAAGAGGTTTGAGAGATTTGGTAGAGACTACGAGACTGATGGCAGAAGTGTAAAAGGAGGGTTGAAAATTAGAGACGTAGATAAGAGTAAGTTAATGTTGTAGTGAGACAAGTCCCGGGTTTAAAGTTAGATAGATGTGAGCAGTCTGGAACAGTGTCCTGAGTTTGAATAATTAGGATATATGTTTTGGATGAAAGGGAACGGATAATGCAGAGTGTAATAGGAAAGTTGTGTAATGGCAGGAAGGTGGGGTGCAATTAAATCTGTTGGTGTGTGAGACTGTAAAAGGATATAGTCTTTGAGTTCGTCTAGGTGTCTATTCAAGAGGGTATGTTGTACTTGTGTTAATGTATAGTAAATGAGACTATTTCTGGAATAAGAGGCCATAGATCCTAGAAGTTCAAGGGTTCAGCATGAACGAATTTAGGCGCTGTTTGGTGTGAAGAGAAATGATAAAAATTGGGTGAAACATTAGAGAGTTGTGTGGGTGAAGAAAGGGATAAGAGGAATAAATAAAGTACGTTGAGAACGGTTATGTCATATGTGGAAAGGAAGAATGATAGTCGATTGGTTAAGCGATTATATGGAGGTGTGGGAATCGACCCGCATGGAGACCGAAGAAAAAGGTGGATGAGTCAGTAAATGAAATCGTCTGCCAGGAGAGAAATGGAGTCTCGCAGAAGGCGAGAGAATAGTGCATGGTAGAAGAATGCGGGGTTTTGTAGGGGTATGGTTGTGGCCACCTGGGCAAGGGGATAAATCCCCCTCCTACATATCTGACCTATATGCCCTAACTGTGAGGGTGGGTCGCGGTCCCATTGAAGCTTAGGGGTGAGTTTGTCTGACGCAGACGAGTTCCTTCAATTAATTAGCGTGATAAGGGGCGGCTAAGGCGGACTTTCTTTTTATCGTGTGTCACTAATAATTCTACTAGCTTTTTTCCGAGCATGTCACCACCTACACCAGCCTTGGAAAAAAACACAACAAACATCGGACGTATATAGTTATATAATATATAAAATATATATATATATACTATAAATATATATATAATATAAATATTCTATATATATATATATAGTATACTATATATATATATATACTATACATATAATATAATGATATATATATATATATTAATAATATATATATAGTAAGTTATATAATTATAATATATATATATATTATATATATATATATATATATTATATATATATATATATTATACTATATAATATTTAATATATAAATATATATTTATAAGTATATCAAACAGATTATAAAATATTCTATAGTATATAAATAAATATATATATATATACTATATAGTATATATATATATTATATTATTATCAATATATTTTTATATATGATACGGTATATATAAATAAATATATAGGTATATAATAAATATAATAATTTATTATATATATATAGTTTATAACTATATTATAATATATATACTAATATAGTAATATATATATATATTATAATATTATTATTAGTATAGTATATAATATGATAATATATATATATATATATAATATTATATATATATTTATATATATAAATAATTATGATATATATATGTCTATAATTATATATACTATATATATATTAATATATATATATATATATATAAATATAATCTATATATATATATATATATATTAATTATATTAATTATATAGTAATTATATATATATATATATATATTAGTATATTATATATAGTATATATAATATATATAATATAGTGATATTATATATATATATATGTAATATATATATTAATATTATAATATAAATCTAAATATATATAAATATATATATATATTAGTAGATAGTAATATATATATAAATAATAGAAGTATACGTTATATATATATATAGTATAATAATATATATATACTTGCAAAATTTTCAATGAAAAAAACGGAGAACTGTCCTTACTAAAATATATACGACATTTTAATTAAAATAATATATAAAATAAAAAGATAATAAATAATTAATTATAAAAATTATAATAATAATATATAAGAATTGAATAAGAATAATATAATAATAAAAGATAATAATTATATATATATAGAAATATAGATAATTGATAATAAAATAATAACTAATAATAATATTAAATAATAAATAAGAAAATAAAATTAATGATATAATAATAATATAATGTAAATAATAATAATAATAATAAAATAATAAAATAATAATAATAATAAGAAGAAGAAGAAGAAAGAAGAGAAGAAAAAAGAAGAGAAAGAAGAAGAAGAGAAAAGGAAGAATAGTTCTGATAAAATTTCGACCCGACTGGCCGATCCGACTCCCGACTGCCGAACTCCGACTCGACTATTCATTACACATAAATTTTCGACTCCAGCTCCGACTCCACTTGTCAAACAGAATTTATCCGACTCGATCCGACTTCCGACTCACGACTGCCTAGCAAAATTGCACGATACTCCACGACTCCGATCCATGGATCCGATCACTCCGCAGCTCTTTGATTGAACAACATTTAGCGCATTGAGCGAATGCTTAGGATATTTGTAAGAAATAAAAAAGAGTTTCATCTTATCTGAAATTCGAATCTCTAAACAGATATAAAGATCTGATAAGAAAGCATATTTTATATAACTTCGTAAATTAAGTTAACAGTTAAAGGATGATAGGGAAAATTTATTGTAATTATGCCTGCCGTTATTCTTTTCGAAATTAACGAAGCATTAAAATATACGTGGAAAAAATTACGAGTAATTAAACGGATAACGCTTATAAAGCAGCGGTTAAGCCCAACCTTATATATATAATATATATTATATAAATATAAATATGTATATATATATAATATAATTAATATATATAATATATATAATAATAAACATTATATCTTGATTTAAAGCTTTTCTAGCAGTGTTAACATTATCCTAATAATATATAATTATTCAATAGATATATTTATAATATTAATATTAAATAATATATAATAATATATATAATAGTAATATATATAATGAAATATATATATTATATATATATATTATAGTATATATATAATTATTATTATATTTTATTATATATAATATATATATATAAAATATATATTATATATAAATATATATATAATTTATATTATATAATATAATTATATAATATATAGATATATATATAATATATATATGAATAGAGGCGACTCCACACGCTGGGCTGATCGTGCTTAGCTCGAGTTATTATTATAGAAATGAACGAAATTCTTCAAATTGCAGTTATGATAAATTCTCTTATTTTTTTGGAAATAGGTCATGTGAAAATACATTACATAATACAATGAAAGATTATGTAAAATTTAAACAAAAATTGTAAGCATCATCGCATTGAATAATGCTATTTTTAAATCAATTATAAATTGTGTAACTGGGGTCGTTGACCTTCCAACAAATTTGCAGAACAAATTTCATTTTCAAGACGTATAACAATATATTCGGGAAATTTAATTTTTTTACAAGTTTTTTTTTTTTTCCTGTCTATAGAATCATATATTAAACGGGTTATTTAATTTAAAGAAATAAAATTAATAAAAAACATTATACTTGGTCGGAATTTTGTAAAGGAAAACTAAGATCAC
>JABUQX010034183.1:0-35000 GCA_015478945.1 Trachelipus rathkii
CCGCCCAGAAGGAAGATGTGAGATCGCCGCCATGCTCCTCTGAGGTACGCGCCCATCAATTCTCCTAAATTTAGTAAGACGAGGCATAAAAGATATGGATTTGAGGGACATCCTGCAGTCCATTTTGCCCGTAGTTCCTGACCAAAGGTCTCACCAGAGCTCCTCATATGTTTTGTCGCTTTGTAATTCCAAGGAGAAGCCACAAACCAACTGCAACAATAGGGCTGTTTCAAGCTGCATTTGCCTGTGCCAAGTTATCTTCTCTGGGAATTCCTTGCACTCTACTATATATGATTTTTATTTGTGATCCGACGTAGACACTGGCTTTGACCTTTGCCTCTGACACCTTAGGGAAGAAATCTGGCAGGTAGATGAAGGCTGAAGGACTCCTTTATCTGATGAGGCATGTGGACAAAAGGTTGTTTCATCGAGCGACGATATTCAGAGACCAGTGAGACTCAGTCAGCTGTGTATCATTCCCGGCCTTATGATTCGTGAGGGGGTCTGCGAGCGCGGGGCCTCGGCGGCTGGGGGGGGCGACGGGGCGTCCAGGAGAGCGATGAGGGTGTAGGATGATGAGAGGGGAGCCTGGGTGGGCTTGGCGGGCGGGTGGGTAAAGCGGTCGGCTTTGGGGAGCCTCATCGAATAAGGGGGCACCATTTTGGGAAATGTCTCCTGCTTAGCTTCCGGCAATTGTTGTTCTCCTCTTTGTTCCTAGTGACCATGGAAAGGAGAATTGGATACATGATCCGTTGTGAGGGTAAGCGGTGTGAGGGGGGGGGTCGGGGGGGGGGGCGGGGGGCTGGGGAAAGGGGGGGCGGTGGGGAGGCGTGAGGTCCACCGCGCTGGACGTAGATGCAGCTTTGAAAACCTTTGACTGAAGCTATCAAAAAAAGTTGGGGCCACTCTCAGGGGCTACAGGCAATTCGCAAGTGCCTCAAACAAACCTGTCACAGTGTGGGAAAAGCAAAGCTCACATCTTGACTAGTGAAGAAAAGTTTGAAAAAGAGTGGTGACGTTTTCTCAGACTTGCAACTTTCACACTTTCATGTAACAAATTTCACTGCTTGAGTTTCGACATCAAAAGGCTCGACAATGGACTTTGTGAGACAAAGATCTCTGATCAATGTCATTGATGTGACTTCTGGTTGAGGAAAGTATGGTTTCTCTCCCTCAGCTACACTAATATCTCGTCTCAAGCCATGTTCAATCGTCTCTGATTTGCATGCTTTATTTCTCGAAATGGCTGCTTCGCTTTTTGAGGAATGGGAAACAGCGGGAGCATCAAGAGAGCGTGGCACTGGACAATGGATGCGGAACACGTCTTGGAATATGATAGCCCAGGTGCATTGTTTGGCCAGCCCGACCCTTTTTAGCGAGTCCATCCAAATATACAGAAGCAATTGGGCTGGAGTGGTCAGTTGGCTCTCTCCAAATTCGTGATATTGCAAATTTCAGTGGCTTTATTTTCACCTGCCGCCGATGCGCCGTGCGACTCGATCTTATGCGTCCCCTGTAAACCTGCGAAGAAAAAAAATATAATACATTAAATATCTTCCACTCATTGCTGTCATTAAACCCAGCCGTGGCTTCAGTTTAACTAATATACTCTGAAATCCAAACTTTCCACTTAAAGATTCATGCTAAGTCAATCAGAACAAACAATACTTTATATATTATATATATATCTATATATATCATATATATATATATATATTATATATATATAATATATATTATATATATATAATACTATATAATATATATACATATATATATTTATTATAATATATTATAAATATAATATATATATCATAATTATATATATATTATATATATATATATATAATATATATATTATATATATTATTATATATATATATACTATGTGTGTGGTGTGTTGTATAAATATGTATAAATAGAGTGTATAAAATTATATATACTATACTACTCTTATATACTATATATATATGTATATATATCGATATAATGATATACATATATATATATTATATATAATATATATGATATAATATAATATAATATATAGTATATATATGATATATATATACTATATATAGGTATATATAGGGTTGTTACTTGTAGAGTGTTATTATTGCAAGAGTTTACAAGGTGACAATGAAGGTGCCCATTGGCATGTCTTGGGTCCACAACAGGCATGCAAATAGTGTCTTGTTAGGTCTCGTGAGTATTTTAGCAGATGTTATGATTAAGAGGATACTTTTTGCTGTTTTGCCTCCTGATGCTTCAATAAGATTGACGCCAGCGAGGAAAGGAGGCTGCGCATTAGCAAAGAATGAGTCTGGCCTGATGATTTGAACCTCTAGAGTGTCATTCGTCGCTTGAATGCACACTAGTCAATAGCGAAGCGTATCAGTCGGGCCTCTTGAACCAGCGTAGCTGAGGAGAAGACTGATGAACTAATCAACTTACTATATTGATACTTGAACTTACGTTCTCTGCATTTATTTCGTCATCAAAGTTGACTAAACATTCAAAAAATAAAAATATGTCTTGTTTTTAAAAAATATTAATTTTCTCGGAAATGCAAATAGATCATTTTGAAAACGGCGATGTCAAGGTAAAAAAACAAAAAAACTTGAATGGAATAGCATTATTTTTCTTTGATTTCTACACATAAACAATTAGGAAATTATGCTTTCAAAGCAAAGACAAAAAAATATTTTCTTTTTTGTGTTACATTGTGAAATTCTTTGTTTTTTATAAAACTTTAAAATCTACATTTTTTTAAACATAAATACTTAAAGCATTTTAAAACATTCAAAACTTTTGAAACATTTAAAACATTCTTTTAATCGTATCTCTGATTACAGATATAAATTTCACATGTCGTACGATAAATATTTCGACATTCTGCTGGGCATTTCAAAGACTTTCTAAAGAGATTGGAACAAAACCAAAATTTTATAACTCTACTTGTGAAAAAACAAATTTTTTATTTTTTTTTGACTTTTTTTTTTTTTTTTTTTTTTTTTTTTTTTTTGTCTTTTTGTCTTTTTCAGTAAACACCACCGCCCACGGGTAGAGCCCTTATCTAGGAATGGTTATGCTGAAATTTTGTTTAGTTGGGCAAGTGCTCTACCGCTGAGCTACCGGACGCTATTTTGATGCTTGATCCATTCCATCTTGACCCTAATAGCGAGCCGATCCGCCGCAAATGTTCATTCTTCTTATAATAAATAATTAAATCCAAAATTTTGTTGGTCCATTTATTTTACTTAATTAACTTATATTATATCAAAATAAACCAAGAATTAAATTTTGCAGCTTCTCCGTTAATTAAAATAGATTTTAATTTTGTTCAAATTTTATAAAATTTTGTATTTGTAATTCCTTTTTCTAAAAAGTTTTTGCACAGTCTGATCAAAATGTTCTCTCAGAAACCATTTCCATCCCCAGCACTCAAACCTACAATCTCTCCCTACCAGCTCTTGTGTTTATTAGTCCTCTTATCTAATTCCTTTCTTCTGATTCTTCTTTTTTCTTTTTTCATTATCTTTTCAATGCGTCCGTTCTCGACCGCAGTCGGCTTATATATGGTTCCGTCCATCTAATGTAGCCTTTTATCTTCATTCCCTATTGATAGTTTTATAACAACTATTGTTGATGGATATTATTTCATCTTTTACTGTATAATTTGTGGTGTTCCTCTTGCTTCTGCTCTATGTCTACCCCGCTTTCTCTTGTTAAATAATAATGACACTATAATTACCTCTTCGCCTGTTCACCTTTTTGACAATGAATCTTATTCTTTATGAATTAAATAACAATAAGTCCAACAAATAATTACTGATTTTAAGAAGACTCAGAAGCAGTTGAACACTGGTGGTTCTTCTCCTATTTCCTTTAAAAAAAGGTAATAGTCAGGTTTAGAGTAATCCTATCAGATATCGATATTTTAGAAAAGATAATCGATTTTATAATATTTACACTATCTAACAGCCCGTTGCATGTCTTTTCCATTTAAGAATGTGTTGAATGCAATGCAATCGATATTAAAAAAAAAAAGAGAAGCCAAATGTGTTCTAATTTATGTGCACATTTTCACATAAATAAAAAAAGTAATTTACTAGGTTGTTTGATATTTATATAGTATATATAATATATAGTATATATATATAATATAAAATATAATATAATATATATATATATATATTATATATATATATATAATAGTATGTATATATAATATATATATTATATATCATATATATTATATATTTATATATATATATTTATATATATATACTATATATATATATATATATATATATATAATTATATATAATATATATATAGTATATATTACTGTATTTATATATTATATATATATATATAATATTATATATATATAGTATATATATATATATAATATAATATATATATATATATTATAGTATATATTCTGATATATATAGATTATATCAAGACTAAACGATATACCTAAATAGGGTAAATGCAGCAAGTTGGCGTACATGCATGGCAGACCGCTCGCTGAAGCGCGAGCGGTGCCGTATAACAACCGGTCGGCACCGCTCGCGCTCAGTGCGCATTTGAAACGAGCGCTTCAGTGAGCGATCTGCCATGCATGCACGATAACCAGCAGTGCATTTACCCTATGTTGTTCGCTTAGTTAAAAGAAAAAAAAAAAAACATGAAATATATACGTACTTACTAAAAACGAAATTCTTTCTTTACAAAAATTTTATGCCGAAGTCAATTTTCTATGAAAATTTACGTTTACGAACAAAAGCTAAATTTACGTTTTAGAATAAAATATATTTATATTACTCTTTAGTGTGAATACAACATTTTAGTTAATATATACGTAATTATAAAAAAAATATTTCATTTTTTAGCAATATTTTATGTAAACGTAGCCGAAGTCAAAGTTTTTTTTACGTTTCAGAACAAAATGTATTCGATAACTTACGATTATCCGAAAAAATAATCTATATTTGATAGGATTACATTAAACCTGACTATTACCAAAAAAATAATAATAAACAATAATAATAATAATAATAATAATAATAATAATAATAATAATAATAATAATAATAATAATAATAATAATAATAATAATAATAATAATAATAATAATAATAATAATAATAATAATAATAATAATAATAATAATAATAATAATGATGATAATAATAATAATATTTTCCATACGTACTCGCCGATCCTCGAAATAATGATAATAATACATAATAAATAATAATAATAATAATAATACTAATAATAATAATAATAATAATAATAATAATAATAATAATAATAATAATAAAATAATAATAATAATAATAATAAAGAAAATTTAAATTACATTTCTTAAAATTGAAATTTCATCATATTTCAATTAGATGAAATCTTACACATAGTAATAACGACTGGATCATGTCTCCTCAAAATGGTAGACTCTAGGATTTATCGACACTTTAGCTCAATCATTCTTTTAGCTTTCTTCACTATTTTCTAGACAGACTAATAGTAATATTTCCTCATAAGATATTTAATTATTTTAGCTATACCAACGATTAATATATTTTTTTAATATATATATATATATATATATATATATATATATATCTGTATATATATATATGATATATACTCCACCCACCACCTCCCTTCCCTACTTATCCCTATCCAACTATGCTACCTACCTCACCATAAACCGCCACATCACACCACACCACCACACACCACTAACACCCATCCCTACCACCCCCACCCAACAAACACCCCACCACAAACCCCCCCCACCCCTCATCACATAAACAACACCCCCCTAACTCCTCACATACCCTTTAACCCCTAACAACCACCACCCTCAACCCCCCCTACCACCCACCCCCCTCACACCACTATATATATATATACACTACACATTCCACTATCACACACATACACACCTATATATATATACATATATATATTATTATACTCATCACCGTCTCCCATATATATCCATTATCCATATAATATATATCACACATTATATATATCACCTCTAGCATATCAACATCCACTCACCCTATACCCTATACTACCCCACCCATACCCACTCCACTACCTACTCATCAACTACTCAACTGTATATATCTACACTATATTACACTAACTACTACCTAACCCTCACCATATACCTCCCCCCCCTACTCACCCTACCTTTCACCCCCTAACCTCACTCATCAATCATATACATATACCTACCTCATTACACTCACACAACTAATTCTCACTACCCCCCCTCCTCCACTCAACCCTTGTCTATCGCCCATGTTCTGTCCATTCAGTATTTGCTATTATATAAATATTATACAAAACAAGGTATACCACTATGATGATAGCCCAATTGCAAATGCCATCTCCCCGTCTCCCTCTCCTCGCCACCCGCACCACTTCACCACCCAATCCGCCCATATTCCTGGCGACTTGCACACCCATACCCCTGACGCTAGAGGGCAAGAGCCAACATATTCTCAGTTTCCCAACCGACAGCCAGCCCTCCCTGCACAGCGCATTCAACAGCCCTTCTACTTGAACCACACAACCACCACAGCACTTCTTTGCCTGCCACAAGTACCCCCACACCAAGTTTTATTTGGAGCTTCAAGTCCCACCTCTACACCAGATACGGAATACATCCCTTCCCGCCGATACCACACCCTCTTCTACCTCACATTCTAGATTGCACTCTCCCCGCCTTACATGCACCAACGTAATTCCAACCGTTATCATATATACGCCCTTACCACTATCTCACTACCACACTACCCTATATATATTCATATATATATACCACACTATATTATACACTTCACCTCACTCTATATATATCAACTACCTACTATCATATAACTCATATATATAATATACATATATATTATTAAACTAATTTTTAAACCGTATATTCAGGACGCTTTAATAGCTTTTCCCTTGGATCTATTAATAGTGCAATCGAGTTGAGATACCCTTAAAAAGAGATGATTTATGACATTTTGTCTTAACCAAAAGAATAGTGATACTCTTCACTTCTTGTTTATATATCCCACCTAAGAATCTAGTTGTCTGCCTATTCCCAGTTTATTATTTTTTAGTTTATTTTGGTTCTTTGTTTCTTCTCACTAAATCCCATTCTTTGTCATCTAAAACTTTTAAAAGAAAAATTAGAGGAGGTTTATTCTCTCAAGTTGTCTAACAAAAATGTGATGATCATTTGTGATCCAAGCTTTAAATCAATGTATCATCATTACCATATTACCAGACAACTAAATATATCCTTAAAAAAAATTAACCAAAAACTTTTTTTTTCTACCTTTTTTTATACTCCTCCTGGAGAAATGAAAAAAAGCATTCTGTAATTATTTATTCTTAAGTTCATTTTGCATACAAAATTCAATATGGCATCTTTAAAAATCTTTGAAATTTTTAATAATTTTAAATTATTACGAGATAGTTTTGGAGTAATGAACAAAACCTACTTTTTCCTCAGGCTCATGAGAAAAGAGGAGCAGAAAAACTTAGCTACATGGTTCGAATACAATACCTGGCCGACTTCTTACGATAGATTCGCCATGTATATTGACTTTGAGTATTATATGAGGTAAGAAATATTTCGAACAAATTTTACACACTTAGCCATCTTGTAATTGTGAAACAGATTTATTCAAATTTTAAATGTAACAGCCAGACAGATGTAGGAATAAACAGATAGACCAATGAACAGGAGGCAGGCAAAGATTGAAAGATAAACAAATAAAAGCATAATTGGGGGTGACAAACAAGTACTTTAAATAGAGTACTGTTGATATAGAAACAAATTAACAGACATCGTAATAAATAAAACATACGAGAACTTGGGAAGGCAACCAAAGAAACAAACAGAAATGCGGGACGGCCAGACAAATGTTATTTTAGAATATGCAGCACTTTCCTTAACACATAATAAACATAATAATATTTTAATATTAATACACTAGTAAAATAACTATATAACTATATAACGATATAACTATATATAGATACATACTGAGTGAGTAGTGTATAAATAATATAAGTACGATAGTGAGATATATACCTATTCATCAATAATAAAATCTAATTTTAATTACATATATAATATTTAGAGTATATTATATATTATTTTATCATGTATGTCATGCAAATGTATCTTCATGTGTGAAAGTAAACGACTAACGGTGGATCTATATAAGATCTTAGTTAACTATGTAACAATTCGTACTATTACTAAGATTTTATCATCAGCTACTTATTATTAATTCTTTTTTAAATTATATATAACAAATATAGATAATATAATTATGTTATATATATATATTATATATACTAGTATATGTGTGTGTGTGTGTTGAGTATATATAATATATATATATATATCATGAGTGTGTAGTTATGTGTATGTTGGGAAGATAATATAGAGGTGGTGAGGGTGAATATATATCATATATATATATATATATATATATTTATAAATTATATAATATATAAATATATTATATAACTAATATTATATATTATATTAAAATAATATATATAATATAATTATAATATATATATATATATGATATATACTAAATATATTAATAATATATAGTATTATACTATAATCAAATAATAACTACTATTATACATAAATGTAAGATCTTGAGTGAGGGGGGCGTTACTATGTACATTGTGAACCGATATCAATGCATGTATCTAAGGCAATACTGGACAAGTTTACTCAGAGGTGGGCGTGTTAGAGTAGAATCGTTGCTGCCCTCGGTAATAGGGAGACATCTCAACTTTGCTATTATTTATCAAATGCGCTACAACTTCATAAAATTTAATGCAAAATGATCTTTTAGAATTAACTTTTATAAACAAATTCTATTAGTTTTAAGAATTAAAATTCAATTTTTTTTTTGGTAACTATATATTTAAATTATATGTATTAGTTTTTGGAGTTTTTACTCTACATATGGATTGACAATGTTTTGGTATTGTAAAAATTATTGCTTATAATTTTTATATAATATGTTTAAGTAATAGTTTATTGTTATTTTGGCAGATTTACCTGTATGTTTAATATTAAATACTATTGTTTGGCGGGTAAAATTCTACGTCAAGGACTAAGTTCTTAGTGTGGTCCTTTTTAATAAATTATATGTCACTGTTTTTGAAACATATATTGAAATGAATAATTTACTAAATGTTTTTTGTTACGCTATTTCTATTGAAATAAGATTTAATTTATATTAGATATTCCTGTATTACAATGTTTTTTTTTTGTGTTTGTTTTTTTTTCCCCTGATTTGGATAAATAAATTCAATTAACTTGCATTTTAAACATTTCACTTTTCCTGCATTTTTTAAATTCTTTTTCTTCGTTTCGTGCTTCGTAGTTTTTGCCTAAATAATCAATAAATAATAACTAATAGTAAAGATGGATGAGAAATTGAAATGAAAACTAACTAAATAATCAAGGTATATGTAATGTAGTACTCACACAAAGTGAAATAAAATAATAACTAAATAATAATATGAATATACTATATGGGGGGTGGGATGGTGTTATTATTGAGTAGACAGATCATAGATCATAAAAGTTCAATGATGTTCAGGCATGGACAATCTGGGGCATGCTGGCGTGTGAAAAGAATTAATAAAGTAGAGGAAATGAAACGATATGTATTATTATTTGTGTGGAAGAAAAGGTAAATGAGAGAATAATGAAAGTATGTGAGTCGATCTTAGTCATGTGGAAAGTGAATGATACAGCCGGTGTTAAGCGATGTATAGTGCGAGAGTGTGTTAGGACAGCGGCTGGAGATTATATAATTATTTATGACGAATGTCCTGAAGGAGAGATGTGAGTTTGGGCAGGCGAGAATAAAGGTGCATGATAGGAAGAATGGGGTTTGTATGGGGGCATGTAGTGATGTACGCTGGGCAAATGAACCCTTACCATATGAGATTATACCATAGTGAGGTCCGTCGCGGTCCCATTGAAGCTCTAAGTCTGCCTGTGACGAGCTCTCACTAATTAATAGAGTACAGAGGGGCGGTACAGGCTGGGGCTTCTTTTCGGAGTTTGTAATGTTCTCACTGCTTTTCTTATTCCGATGTTTGATTACAGCACCTATACCCCAATCTTGGGGCAAAGAGGAAGGTGAAGAAGAAGAAGAAGAAGAAGAATAATAATAATAATAATAATAATAATAATAATAATAATAATAATAATAATAATAATAATAATAATAATAATAATAATAATAATAATAATAATAAATTTTTTTAAAGTCCTGGTGTTGTAGTTACAAATTTGCACAAAAGAAGTGGCTTAAATGAAGAGCAGTATTCAGCTGTAAGTTATTATTTTTCTCATCTGCATTTTATTTTATCTAAAGTGTATATATTTATTCATACAGACTTATTATAATTTTGTTATAGTTTTTGGAGCGAAGTAAAATGACCCACGCGTTGGGTCGTCCAGGGGAACCTATTGAAGTTGCTTCAGCCATCGCCTTTTTGGCTTCTGATCAAGCCAGCTTCATAACCGGAGTATCATTGCCTGTGGATGGAGGTAGACATGCGATGTGTCCTCGTTAAAAGTCTAAACTGCAATTGATGGTATAACAAATTGGCAACTGGTCCCGGTATTTTATTTATTTTTTTTTTTTTTGTGAAGCTTTTTGATTTGCAAGAGAGTTTGAAAGCAACTTTTTATTACGGCCTAGTAAAATATTTGTTCTGTATTTCAGTAAATATATTTAGGAAACATATTGGCAGAGTACGTTTCAGTACATAAGAAGTATAAGGAAGGGTTTTGTAAAATATTTTGTAATGAATTTTTAAATTGTTAATAAATTCTGAATGTTATATATTGTTTTTAAATCCTCTTTATATTGTAAACTTGAATTACAATTCAAATTTTAATGTGCCATTTTGGTATTGTCTAGTTTATTTTTTTTCTTTGGGTTGCGCCGCTACTTTTAGGTACGAATTAATGTTCTAATTGAGCGTTCAATGATTCAGAAAATTCTTAATTTCTGTTTTATATTTTTATTTCTTTAACTTTTTCTCTCACAAATTATTATCTGCGGTCACTTCGTATATCTTGTTATATTTTTCACTTTGTCTTTCAATACTTTCAATAAATTTTGAGAAAAATCAGCACTAACATTGTTACTAATGTCAAATATGAAATATTTACAGCCCATTTTAATAAATATATTATTTTGTTTTGTTTACATATTGGTATTTTATAACAATAAGTAGGAGAACGTAGGCACAGTCCGAATGATGAATTACTCGTCACGACGTGTATGCGGACTTTTAGGATGGTGAGGTAGAGTATCCATTGCATCTTTCTGACCTTTACTTGACCCACGTTTTTCTTGCTATATATTGTATTGTATCTCTAGTGTAGTTTTCATCCTTACACTAAAATTTCATATAGTTGTGTCCAACAATTTAATCCATATGCTCGTAACCTAACACACTACATAAACAAGAATCGATGTACATACACAGTTTTTTACAGTTTTAGGTTTTGAATAAAGAATATATTTCCAGTGAATGCTTTATTGAAATAAATCGGCATTGCAGTCAAACAATGTCCATTTACCTCCTCACCCATTGTTTCTTCAAATCTGACGGCCTTGATCATTGGCCCCGGGAATGTTCCAACCAATAAAGAAAAACATGTTTTGTTGGCTGTAGCACAATCTGCTTTTTTATATTGTAAAATTCTCGGTTTTGTGATTTACACTTTTGAATTTCATATATCTTTACTAATTCGAACTACCATTTTTTTTCTTTTACTGAAATTCTGCTGTCTGAGTGCACCAACAAATTCTAGTATGTTTTCCTATACCGTCTAAAATTTTCTTCAAAAGGAGGATGTTCAACCTGTGTTCTACGATGTTCTCGCGCTTATGATTTGAATTCGATCGAATAGTCTACCTTATGGTTTCGGATCTCGTCATTCTACGATTTCCATTGTCGTCCTAACTCTAATGACCATCTAAAAAATTTCAATTATCTAAATTCAAAAACGGAACATACTCTCTTTTCTTTTTATTTCTTTGGAAGCAATAATTTGCGCGATTTCTATTTTCTCTTTTTTCCTGTAGTTCTGAAGATAAAGTTGATGAACTCTCCTACCAATTCACAAGTCTCAATAATCTTGAACAGGTAATGCAGTCCCTTATTCATTTCATGATTGTCTGGGAGATAATCCGAAATACTTGTCCTTTTCTCAACTTCCAACCTTTTGCTTTTTCTGAATTCCTCCCAGAGCTGTGGAGTTGATTATAAGATTTTAATTTTGGTCGTGATTTCGATTCCGACTATTTTTTATTTTTATTTACAATTATGAACATGAGACTTCAAACCAAATTCCGGTTCCGATAAAGATTTCTAATCCGATTTTGATCCCGCGATTGAACTGGGCTTCGATTCTAATCCCAATGCCCTTTATCCTCCAATCATCATCATTTTTGTTTCTTGTCCTATCCTTCCTAGTTTTCCATTGAAATGCACTTTAGTCTTCATTAAGGACACGTTTATTGCTTTTTGGAGCCGTAATAAAGCAGTTCTAACTTGCGGTTATACTTTAATTCTTGGAATAGCCACTACTGCTGGGTGAAGGGTCCTTCCCTCTTTTGTAATTTGCAACGCGTATAACACGTAATTTACACTGGTATTTAGGTGTATATTTCGTTTTGTCTCCGACTAAACCCAGTCTCTGTTGTAACTGTTCGTCACAGGTATGTTTTCCTTAGGGACTATCGTCGCCTTCAAATTCTCGTTAAATGTGTTTCGACTTACATTTGTGCAAAACCTGTTCTCCGACATGCCGAAAACCTTTAAACTTTGCAAATCACTTTGTATGGACCATTAGGGAATAATGTAACGTACGTAAGCAAATTTAACTATATAAGCTTTTACTAATATATATATATATATATATTATACTATATGGTATAGTGTAAATTAAATATTATCAAGTATAATATAATATATACTGATATTATATTTTTAGGTATTATATCATAATATACATATATATTATAGCAGTTAGAGTTTATCTACCTGGGGGTCAAGAATTAAAACTCCGACTGCGAAACATCTATGGCTGGCGCTGGTTTCTGGGATAGTGCGCCTTAAAGTTCGAATTTCCTTTTGGTCCCCCATGTACATTCTCTATAGGAAGTTAAAGCACGTGTAAAAAGAGCTTATCATAAGGTTATAATATATATATATATATATACTATATATATATTATACCCCTATATATATATATATATATATATCACTATATATACATATAAGTTATTATTATATTCATTTTTTTTATCTACCTGTTTTTCCCGATGGGAGTAGAGCGCTACAAGCAATCGGAAAAGAAAAAGCATAGGAGAGTATGACAAAATGTCGAAAAGAGCCCGCCGTACGCCCCTACTTACCATTAATTTAGTGAAAACTCTCACAGACAGAAAATCCACCTTAGAGCTTCATGGGACGCGACGAACCCACATTATATTATATTATCTGTTGGCCCAGTGGGGCACAAACCATGGCCATACAACGTCTCTTCCGTATCATGCACTTATTCTCGCCTCTGCCCAAACCTCACAATTTCTCTCCTCAGGCATCGTTCACCGACTCATCCCTTTTCTTTCGGTCTCCCAGGCCGCGTCGGTTCCCAAACACACTCTGTCCACTATTGTGTAGGATTATTCATTTTAATGTAACGTTGACTCTCAGTTCATTATTTATTTAATATTTCACAATTTCGTCTTGTTGTGTGCATGTGTACCTCGATTTCTTACACCACACATCTCTCTAATAGTTCTCCCATTTATTAATTCTTCCTCACACTATATCCCCTACTATCATTTTATTATAATATATATATACATATATTATATAAATAATATATATATATATATATAGTATATATTTATATATCATAATATAAATAGTATAATATATATAATATATATACTATATTATATATATATATATTTAAAAAAACCCCGGTTCTTATTTTAAATAAATTAATAAAAACTAAATAAAATACACAATATATATAAATATATGTGGTGGGAGTATATTTATTTTATTACTTACTATATATATAATATATATATAATATAATATATATATATATATATATTATTGGGTTGTAGGGTGTATTGTAGTGTGTATGGGACACCTTTAAGATATTATGATTATATTAATATTATTATTGTTGATATTATAGATATTTTATTATATTATAGATATATATCATATATATATATATAACTATATATAATAATATATATATAACGTATAATATAGAACGCCTCGTGGCGCAGGAGTTTGAGTCACCGCCTCTCATAAGAGAGGACGCTGTTCAAATCCTCCGCGTAGCAGTTGTGTTTTATCTACCTGGGGCAAGGAATTAAAACTGGTGACTGCGAACACGTTTGATGGCGCTGGTTGGAATTAGCCGGCCTTAAAGTTCGATTTCCTGTGGTCCCCCCGTTTTACCCCTGCATATAGGGATAAGCACGTTTAAAGTAGTTTATATATATATTATATATATATATATATATTATATATATATATATATATAATAATATATATATATATATATAATATAATACTATTATATATATATATATATATATATAACATATAGTATATAATAATAGTATATATATCACGCCAATAAGAGTAGGCACATTGGGTTGAATAATCTACACTATCGGTGGGTCCTGGCTCATACATATAAATTTAAATGTATGGTAAAAGAAATTTGGATGGCGAAATTGAATATTCAATCAAAAATAAATAAAGCTTAATAAAAAGATATCTTACATTTATAGATAGGTCCTTAATATAAATAAAATTATTAAGAATAATTACAGTTTTTGGAGATAAGAGAAAATAGTGAATATTAAAGTGGGATGAGGATTCAGATAAAGATATGGAATAACTTAGAAGGTGATTGGACCACAGAACAATCCGATAGATGGAGGCGGCCATTCTGGCTTCAGCTATTTCGCTGACTACGTGAAGGAGAATCCAACATAGCGTAATTTGTTTCTTGTGAGAGTGGAGCACCGAAAAATTGTACAGCGGCATCCATTGTGGTTTTTAGAATAAGGGCTTTAGTCTTGGAGTTCGCTGAGCGAATCTGAATAAAAGACATGAGTGCACTTGGTTAAGAATAAAATTCGAGAGAGGACAATCTTATAGCATTAATTCTGCCGTAAAAGTTGAAGTATGAAGGGGGAGAGGTTGCGGTCAGGATAGACAGCAGACGCACCTATATTGTGTCCCCTGTTTTAGAGTCGTCAGTAAACACCAATAAATACTCTGTGAAATGTGGAGTGAGACAGGAATGATGCCTTTAACAAGACACCGGGGTGGCTAATTTGGGGAGCAGAGTTCAGGGCCCAGAAATGGTTATGTTATATGGACATTTTTCAGGTTGTATCACTTTCATATAAGAGAACGCAGAGCATCTTTGCAAAGGAGTTGAGGAGTCATGTGCGTGGATAACAACTGTGTTGCACATGACATTGGGGGATTATGAGAGTATCTCTCGCAGGAAATCGGTGTTATAGCAGACGATATTGGCGTTTAAAAGCGAAGATAATTTGTGCTCATGATGTATTCCTTTCGAAGAGAGAGTGGCATCACATCGGATTCAACTTCAATGCTCACCCGAGTGGGACGAGCGGAAGCCTAGGCTTCCAGTGAAAAACAACCCGGATCACCAAAAATAGTCTTAAATTTAGATGAACATAAACAAATATGTTTTACGGATGGCCTCGTTTGAAACGGGAGTCTAATAGCGAGGTGTAGAGTTGTAAGGCCTGCACCCATATACATACGCAGCCATAGTCCAGCTTCCGATCGGAATTAGGGTGACGGGGAACATAAAAAGGGACTGCGGGGTGCAGATCGCGAAGATGTTGTGTGTATATGATATATATAAAGCCCGATGACAGGTCGTTTTCAGGAGTTTAATGTGCGGTGCGTATGTTAGATGGTTATCTAGAATGAACCCTAGAAATTTGACTTGTGAAGTTACAGGAATGGGTGAACCATATATAGTTAGATTCGCGGGAATAGGTTGTCAGGTTCTTCGACTCTTTTTTTTTTTTTTTTTTTTTTTTTTCTTCTCTCTCTCTCTCTCTCTAAATAGTACAGCTGAGGTTTTGGTATAGGTGAGAAATGGAAGCCATGAGATTTAACCCATTTTGAAATATTCTCAATAGCTAGTTGAAGTTGCCGTTCAAGAAATGGCAGCCTGGTACAGGCAATATATAGCACCAAGTCATCAACATACAAATAATTTTGATTTTCGGAACGAGGAATTATAATTTAAAAAGTATCGAAAATCAAACTTATATTAGTTAGTCTTCAATTTTATCTTTTCTATTTCAAATTTAATTGGGTAACTATCCTAAAGCATAGTATCAGTTGTAAATATAACCTCTTTAAAAATCTCAAACCAGCCATTTATTCATCTACACTACACATTTGTGCTTATTTGTATTTAAAATACATCAATTGGGATATTTGATGAACACAATTAATCTTATAAGTTAAGCTATGCCTCTATTCACATTAAAACATTAAATAAATGAAAAAAAACGACATGATCTAATTCGATCATAGTCTCTCATAATGGGGTCGCGAGAAATTTTGAATCTATATATTATTAAATTTTGTAAGTACGCATAGATAATTATTTTTTATTGTTCAAAAAAACAATTTTTCATGACATTTCTGTGAATATATTGTAAAATTTGTTTTGTGATAAAGAATTTTTTTCAGTAATCTCATTTTTATTTTATTTTTTATAACTAGTATGATGTTACTTTGTTCTTCATTAATAAGTTCGAACATTTTGTCATTGAAAACCTAAATACTACATCAACACTAATAATTAATTACTCGAAAGTTGTGAAAAATTGCTAAACAATTCAATAATGTACTTTGTATATTATATTATATTTGTTTTATAAAAATTTTAATCTTTTTAAAAACTTTCCATGTTTAACAAAATTTAGTTAAAAAAAAATTCTTTTAAAATGAAACTTCTCTCACAGTTTCTAAAACTTCAACTATGATAACTTTTATTATTTTTAAAACGTATAGCACGTTAATTTGCTGGCCAGTCCCGCGGTGATTTAAATAGAAACGTTTAACCCATTGTGTGAAAATTATTTGTGCCATTATGCGAGTGTAAGTTGTTTTCATCTTTTTTATCTATCTATCTATTTGGGTTAAAATATTTAGATCTTTTATTTTGTCCATAGTTCAAATAAAGACTTTTTCATGGATAGGTGGTTAAATATATTAAAGACTAAAAAGCTTTAAATAAATCTGGGCTGATGAATCCTGCAGTACCTGAACCATCAAATGGTGATATGAAAACAGCAAATGCTACACAATCTCTCATAAAAAGAGAAAATATAATGAAGCTTATTTACAATGATTTACATTTGTTTGCATAAATGATGAGCAGCAACCATTTGCTTGGTTTGTAATGAGTGCTTGGCAAGTGAGAGCCTGAGACATGCGCAGAATTAAAGAGACATCTTGACACAAAAACATGCTTCCTATGTTAAACAGGCCTGGGGAGTTTTTTGAAAGGTTGTTAGAGTTATCAAAAAAAATCAAAAATAAAAATTCGAAACGCCTCTACTGACTAATACGATACTTATAAGTATCTTATGAAGCCTCTAACCTAATTGCAAAGGCCAGAAAACCTTTTACAATTGGCGAAGAACTTGCTCTACAAGCAGAATAACTAAAATTATTCATGTACAAGAATATGCAGACGAAGTAAGAAAAACTCCGCTATCAGATAGAACTGTCAGTAGACGAACTTTAGAAATTAGCAAAGACCAATGTAAACAATTTATTGAAAGAATTAAAGGAAAATTGAAATTTTCATTTCAGCTGAATGAAATAAAGGATATTACAAACGTGTGACAATTATTGGTGTATGTAAGGTATTGTCACGAATCACGATAACAATTTTCATGAAGATTAACATTTTTGTAGACCGTTAGCTAAACAAACAACGGATGAAACAATTTTTCAGAAAGTGGATGAATTTTTCCAAAAATACTACTAAAAGTGCCGGATTAAGGATGTGGGTGGCTCGGTGTGCATTTTGGTTGGAGGCCCATTGTTTCTTATATTTGCCATTTCTTCTGATGATTTCATTGTGCTTCTTTTGCTTTACGTCTTTTAGAGCTCAGACTCCCAAATTCTTGTTGATGTCTGTTCTGTCTCTATTCACGATTGCCCATGTTTGCAATCTGAAAATAAACGAAATGCATATATATAATTATATATATATATATAAAATATATATATATATATATAGTATATATATATATTATTATTATATATATATATATATATATATATATTATTGATATATATATATTTATATATATATAATTATATAATCTATATATTATATATACAATATACTATATATATATAGTATATTTATATTAGTATTAATATATATATTTAATCTCACACATATAATATATATATAAACTATATATAATATATATGTATTATAGATATATATATAGTATATATATATATATATATTATTATATATATATATATCAGTGATGGGCATCGATACAAAAAATTTTGCTTAAGCGATACGATACCATCGATACAGCAAATTACTTTAGCGATTACCGTTCACCCGATAACTTTCTTAACTTCTAAGCGATACCTGATAACGAATACATGTATCGCCGATACATGTATCAGATACTTAAAAACTAAAGAATTGAATAATAGTTATATATAATATATTATATATATATAAATATAATTATATATTATTTAGTATTATATATAATATATATATATATTATATAGATAATACATATAAGATCTCAATTGTCGCGCAAATGATGAGATGCTTAAAAAGATTCGAAAACTGATTCAATCATATATTATACCTAACTGTAACATTCAATCAGAGAGAATGAAGTACTAATATATATATACTGGTGAAATGATTGATGTCCATCTTTGTTGTTTAAAAAAGAAAAACTGCAAAAACACGAGGAAAATGACGTAGGGATTCCAGTGAAGATTTTTAATTCGGGCAATATTTGAGAAACTGCCATTCCAATAGTAATCTTCGCTTGAGTCGCTAACGTGTAGCTGGCCTATTAAATAGTTCATATAAAACAAAATAAAAAAAGAGTCATTAGCCCACTACTTCAGACTGCATATAAGTCATGCATTTGGGCTATTGTCTTGGAGGGCTTTATAGAATTCACCAGCTTCTTGACTCCTTTCGCATTGCAGTAGTTTGATGTCACTGTTAATCTCACATTGATAGAAACTTAACACTTGAATATGGACTTGGACAAAGAGCTATATGCTAGCTAGTTTCATGGCATATATCCAAATTGAGAAACTTCCCTATTTGAAAAATCCTTTGAAATGGAGTTAAGAAGTGGCTGACAATACTGAGGGGCTCATTATTAAGGCGATTATTTTTTTTAAACAGAATAGAAATTTAAATATACATCATTAAATAATTAATATAATATTATATATATAATATATTACATCATATATATATATATTATATATATAATATAAATATATATATATACTATATATATATATATAATATATTATATTATAATATATATTATATTATATACTTATATATATAATATATATATATTATATATATATAATAAGATATATTATAACATTATATATATAATTACTCTATATATTAAATATATATATATATATATATTAATAATAATAAATACTATTATATTAGAGCTGTGGCTTGGCACCGGTTGCGCCTATGGGCACTACAAAATTTGTAGGCGATTGGGCAACAATTTTTAAAAGGCGGACTAACAAAGGCGCACAACCATTCTCTTGGCGCCTTATAGCCGCTGCTATGAACAGGTAACAAAGCATTTTTTTTACCCTTGAAAATGGTATAGAGAAGCTTGGTAAGTGTTAGTTATAAAAAAGTGTAAAACTTATATATTATATAATATATATTATAATCATCTATATATATTATATATATTATAATATAATATATATATATATATATATATATATATATACAATCAATATATAAATAAAAAACTATATATATATATAAGTATATAATATATAACTAGTTCAGTAGATTTAACAAAACCAAATAAATTGGCAACTATGCTCTGAAAATTTTCAACTTCTTTCAACCTCGTGCTGACCTGGCGGGGAAAACATGATCACAATGCATGGAGGAGGAAGAGGAAGTAGTAAAATATAATAATAATACAATTCCTTATATGCATGCTTTTATTATCGCACTAAAAGTTTACTTTGCAATAATTTAGCAAGAGCACGGCCTGCTAAAAGTCGCAGGCTCAAAGGCGAATAGGCGCTGATGTGATAAAATAATACGGCGACTACAATAGACAACTACGCCATACGCAGGCGCACTCAAAATGTTATAGGCGCGCCTCCAAGCTCTGATATATATATATATATATATAAATACAACATATACATATATAAATAATATAATATATATATATATATATACACTACCCTAAAATAATCTAAATAAATATATATATATATATTATATAAATATATATATATTATATAAATATATATATATTATATATATAGATATAATAATATATATATAGTTACTAACTAAACATACCCTACTACTAATAATATATATATATAATATATATATTATTATATTATACCTATATATATTATATATATATATATATATATATATATATTATATTATAAACCATTACAACGTCTCCAGGAAGGTCAAGACCCCGTCACGGGCAGAGCTCTCTCCTCTTACCTTACTACAATTACTATATCTAATAGCTCCAGATCGACAGCATTCATGTCTCTCAGTAGCTCTCCACCGAGCTCATATAATATCACTACAGTTTTATCCTCTTCTGGCTCGCGTACCTCCTGTCTCCACTCCATCTCCTCATGGCACTTTCCAACGTGTAAAGTGGATAGGAGTTGTGTCATTGTCGCTGCATCCATCTTTATTTAAGATTTGAAAAGCAATCTGCCACTTAACTGCATCGATTGACTTACTATGTACGAAAGTTCATTCACTAGAGCCTATAGGAAAGGGTTAAATTCACAGCTGAGGAGCCGGTAAATCTTCTTGCAGGTTTCAAATCAAATCAGTCTCCGGCATCATAATTTTAAAATTGATAGCTTCGGCAACGGACCCATTTATTTTATATTATTTATTTACTTATTTTATTTTATTTATTTATTTTTGCTTAATCTTAACTCAAAAACGTTTTTGCTCAGCCTACACCGCAAAAATTATATATTCTGCTCACGCTTCGCAGTAATCTGTAAAACTTTGAAGCAACAAGAAACTTCAAATATCAATTCCATTACGCTGAAGTAAAAAATCGAATTAAAATAAATATGTCAGAGCAAAAAAAAATATATCCTTTTATATCAGTTCCAAAAAGGTACAAAATGAATAAACGAAAGAATAAACGACAGCAGTAATTTGAAAGAATAAAATGAGTTTATGTTGGAAATGATCATACCAATATTTCTGCAATGACATTAGATGCGTAACATGATTCAACAATATTTATTCAACAAGTATGAACATGTTTAAAACTTGTTGCACGCTTGTTAATATAGTTAAATAACGTATGGAAAATTAAATCCCTTCACAATTTGACACGCACACACAATATTATATATATATATATATATAATACTTATTATTATAATACTATACATTATATATATATATATATATATATTTAATATATTATATATTATAGTATATATATATATATATTATTATATATATTATATTATTTAATTAGATATACTATATACTATATATATATATATATATATATTACATTGGGGCAAGTAATGAAGAGTTGATAGTGAATGTGTGTGGGTTTGATGGTGCAAGGAAGGAAAAGGGATTTTGGGGAGATGGAGTGCATAGATACGAGGAGATAATTGGTTGAGTAGAAAGTTGAAGAATGTTAAATCGGCAAGTAGGGCCAACCCTGGGTGAAATGATCAAGAACGGAGGAGAGCATAGTGATTGAGTGGGTTTGGAAGCTGTTATACAAAGCCTTCAAGAAAACAGTATAATTGCCAAGAGATTGGAGGGAGCAGCATAGACATGGGCGGTCGCAGCTTTCAAGCTAGGGGTGGGCATTATAATTTATATGATTATATATAATATATATATATTATATTATGTATATATACTATTATAATAGATATATATATTATATAGATATATATATATATATAAGTATTAACTATATATATAATAGGTTATATATATATTACTATATATCTATATAATATATGTATTAGAGTATATATATATATATAGGATTATATTATATATTATATATATATATTATATATATATTATGTTCATATATATCTATATATATATATGTATTATAAGCAAAGGAAGACAAACTAGAAACATTTTATGGATAATTAATATCTTTATTAATGTAAAAAATTATTTTATTAAAACAATTAAATATCAAAATACAATATCAATGATGGAAAATTCACAATATAGAGCGGTTGCAAAATTGAATATTATTAAAAAACCTAATTTCCTTAGGTTCAAGGCAAATTTATCAAAACTTACTGTTTGAATAAAATAATCATTAATTTTCAAACACAAATTTTTCTTGGTTCATTCACTCATAGCCACCCGGTTTAACTGTCGTCTTCCATCATAAGTACTTCGTACCAAGTTCTGTCCTTTTCCCAGAGTTCTGAAATAGCGCCTACTGATCCCTTGGTGTGTGCATGGCTGGCGAGTTAGTATCATCCATAGCTTTTTCTCGACGGAAAGAAAGGTTCAGTCTCATTTAAGACGACTTGAAAGACCAGAAAGAAAAGAAATTGAATGCTTTTACCTGGAAGTGGAGGAACGCTTAGAAACTAGTGTATGAGCCTCCCGTCAAATGAAATAGCCTGCGATGGTTGCAGTCCTCCATCAGAAAACACGCCTTGCTGAGGGTGGGTATAATTGGTAGAATAAATACATCCACAAAGTTTTTGAAGGAACTATAGACACTGTCACACTGACCCAAATTATGAAAAACTCGTTACCAGATATATCCGTACGAATGTACATGCAGATAAAAATTGAAGTAAATTCACAACCAAAATTGCTGTTGTCCGAAAATGGTTGGCTCGTGAGAGGGTGAAAGAATCAAACAGATATTCCTATATGAAATTATTAACGGAGGTTGATAAACAAGTTCTTCATAAGCAATACACATTTATTTATCTATTAAAATACAGTTCACAAATTGTTGATCTTACAAGTCACTACAGCAATAAAATAGAGGAACCCACAAAAACGAATCTGTCACATAGGCGATCAAAAAGCATCTTATGCAATCAACGAAGCATATTTCTTTTTGATTTGAGACTAAAAATGTCGCTATTCAAAATTCTCAAGTTTTACATATAAGTAGAAATGATAATATATGCATACAATTGATAGCTGCATATATATATATATATATATATATATATTATATATTAATATATATAGTATATTATATAATATATATATATATATATATATATATATATATTATATATATTATATAGTATATATATATAGTATATATATACTAATATATAAATATATAAAAAAGTAGGTGAGGCCTAATTAAGAAGTCTTGGATTTAGTATAGCGAATTAACGATACTACCAAATTTAACTAAACGTTAAAAGAGTATAGAAGAAAAATTACACAAACTAGTTTAATTTTTGAATATTATTTTTTCGGTCCCGTGACAAAATCGTCAATGTTTCCATATGATGTAGGGCTTTACTCTAAAACTCTCTGAATCGCAAGAAAGAGTGATGTTGCTTTCGAGAGGAGATAAACACTTTAGGGGACAGTGCCCCCTGCCCCCTCCATGACGACGCCCATAATAAGTATCCGTTATATAGGGCAAGGGGATTAAGGGGAACTGTAGTATTATAAGGGATTAGTTTACTGATTGTTGTAGGGAAGATATATGTTGTTTTTTTTTTTGTCGTAGAAGAGTGCCGTCGAGTGAATTTGAAAGACTGAATTGTAAAGAACAGAGGATATTGCGTTTTAGAAGTGGATTAGAGGATGTGTGGAATCTCAAAGCTCTTACATGAAATAATTGATTGAGAAAATGAGAGAAAGAATAATAAATTGTTTAGGTCTTATGGATTTTTAACAGGCGTATGTATAGATTAATAGGGGGCTCTATGGCAGGTGTAAGTGATGTTGTTGTTGTTGATAGGCTTCTGAATAGTATCAAAAGTATGTATGACGAAGTTGAAGCGTGTGTAAGAATATAATGTAGTGAAAATGTTGGCTAATAGTATAGTGGGAAGCAGGGATGTGTTATTGTTCTCTTGGTTATTTCAATTTGTATATGGATGGGTTATGAAAAGAATTAGCAGTGGGGACGGTCTCCTCGCGCGAAAGTTCAACGGTAGCAGGTGGTTATTTTTTAGAATGATGGAATGAAGAGCGGTGAAATGCTCTAATTTAATATGCCGATGATTTGATTGTGTAGCGTAATCTGAAGAGAGTTTGAAGGATTGGTAGAGGGATTTGGCAAGGGAGTGCAAATAGGAGGGTGGTTTGAATATAATAACGTAAATAGAGTAAGGTATGGTTGTAGCGAAGACAGTCTCTGTGAAGTTATGTGGTATGGTGAGCAACTGGATACAGTATGTTGAGTTTAAATATTTAGGATATATTTGGATTGAAAAGGGAACGGTTACTTGAGGTAACGGAAGATGCAGATAGGTTGTGAATGGTAGGAAAGTGCCTGGTGCTATTAAATCTTTGGTGTGATGTTAACGGAAACACATTTCGAGTGCGCCGAGGGATGTCTTACATGAGGGATTATTATTGTACTGTTTTACATGTATCCTAGTGAAACCTGGTCGGAATAAGAGGTATAGATCTAGTACAACGTGTTCATGATGACAATCTTAGGGTGTTTGTAGGTGTGAGAAGAGATTCACCAAGCCATGAGGAATAAACGCCATTACGGAGTTGGTGCGAGGGGGGAGAAAGGAGTTAAGTAGGCAGATTCAAATTTGTGCCACTTGTTTGGACGATGATGAAATCAATTATCAATAATTATTATAAGGAAAACATTCTTTTAAATATTTCACAAATTAACATTGTAATAAATTTTTTACTTAAATCACTTGCAATTATAATTATTCGTATCTCAGGCTATTTATATAAATTTAAGAGTAAAAATCTGGTGACAAATAAATTTAATGAAAAAGAAATTATAATTAAATAAGGAGTTGGTATTTTTCAAGCAATTTTCTGTTTATGTTTATGCAAATTAAGAGTATATTTTATTATTAATTACAGGGAATCAACAGTTTTCTTAAGACATTGAAGACGAAACCACAAAGGAATGCCTAAAAAGATTAAATCGCTGATTATTTATAAGCAACACAAAGTTATGTTAGAAATTATTAATTTTTGATGTTAATAATTATAAAATTTTTGGTTAAATTTTTTTCTATATAATATTTTTAAGGTTGAAAATTTAATATACACAAACCTTTAAATTACCTAAGATACGTAATTAATGTTGTAGTCAAAAGCTTAAAAGTAACGGATTAACGGACCTGCTTTTACTTTTATTTTTGCATTTCAAATAAAGCGGCCCGTTAAGAAAGCAGATTGATATACGAAATGGATATCAAACTTTTTTTCCAAAGTAATCTAAGGGGAATACTTTTTGAGTAGCGATTGCCACCTCTCTCTCTCTCTCTCTCTCCAGTCTCTCTCTCTTCTCTCCTCTCTCTCTCTCTATATATATAATATACTATATATATACTATATATATATATAGTATATATATTAATATATATATTATATATTAATATATATATATATATACTATATAATTAATATATAACAGGGATGGGCAGTATCTACATACATGTATCGGCGATACGTATCGATCGATACATTTGTATTGGTTATCGGTATCGCTTAGACCAGTGGTCGGCAAACCGCGGCTCGCGAGCCACATGCGGCTTTTTGGCCCCTTGAGTGTAGCTCTTGCACAAAATACCATGTGTGATTGAAACTTCGTGATGACTGGCTTACTTATTTCTACTTTTACATACTTAGTTGATGTTTGTGTCTTTATCTTTAGGCTAGTGCTCTGAATCGACTTAATGAAAAAACATTTCCAGAAAGATTAAAATTATGTGTATCGTCAAATCGTATCTTTGCATCGTGTTCTATAGTATATTACTTCCAAGCGCGTGCCCCCGCAGTCAAGACTAGAATTGTAGTTAAAATCCGCACCCCTGCTGTTGGCAATTCCACCTGCCTCTGTCCGAAGCGGTTTGCATCTCTTCCAAGGTTCCTTTACCAGTCGTTTGGTTGGGGAGGCTTGCGTGCTTCATGCACGAGTTGAGTGAGCCAGTCACTCAGCAGTCTCATTGTGCAGTGGGTGGATTAGTGCCCTAGTAGGCCGCAATCGCGCCGCGTATGACAAAAGTACTACTCGAAGCATAAAGTTCTGTATTTTTCCAACCAGCTGTAAATCCTACAGGGTGTTTTTTGTCTCCAATTTAAGAAATTGTAAATATTTTGTGTTGGTGCTTTATTATTATTGTCGTTTTGTTGTAAGGAAGATAATTTATTGTAATTATTCACTGGGGTTAAAAATATTATTATAAGATTAATTATAAATCTGCTAAATAGAATAAGTAATGCTATTCTATCTACGACAATTAATAAAATGAAACATTTTTTTAGGTGCCCTGTTTGACAAAGAGAAAAAAGAAAGAGCAAAGAAAAAGGAAGGACGAAACAATAATTAAAGTTGGAATGGACGGACTTTCGCAGTTTATGTCAAAAACTTTAAATGGCCTTCCAACCTTCTTATTGTAGGAAAAAATGCGTTCTATAGCAAGAATATCAAAATTTGGAGACATTACTTTACGAGCTCTAACACTTGTCTTAGTTCTAAATATTCCTGTCGGGATGCTAAGGAAGAAGCAGTTGAAGGGAACTTCAGAAGATTCAAGAAAAAATTCAAGTTCTGTCATTCAATTACTCGATGCAATTTGTCCCAATAATTGTATATTGCAATTTTTTTTAGCTCAGAGATTGCTAAGAGAGAGAAACCACCATTTAAGACGGGCTCGAAATCTCAAAAGTTGTTTTTTAAATGCAAACGAAAAGCAGTTTCGTGATTTTAAGAACAAAGCAGATATTCTAAAAAAAATTACAGTTATCATTGTCTGCTAATAGCAGTGTAAAGATAGAATGCTTCCACAAATGTCTTCGAACTATAACAAACCAGCAGGTCGAAGATTTCTAAATTGATTTTTCAGTACTTATCAATAGCGAGTTAACCAGTCTTATCTAAAGAAATATGCGTTTTCACTTTTTGCGACGATTTATTTCATCTACAGGTCTTACAGGAGAATTTTAATATTATTGCCACTCAAAGGTCAAACACGTGGAGAGGATAGCAAATTCTGTAGTTGAATGCATTGAAAAATATCATACTCCACTCGATAAAATTAAATTAATTTCAACAGACGGGGCGAAAAGTATGACCGGCGTAAGAAACGGGTTTATTGCTATTTTGAGAGAAAAAAATTAATCACGAGATACTTACTTACCTTGCATCATTCATCAAGAAGTACTTTGTGGGCGCAGACATTTCCAGAAAAAATTTGGCAATAGTTATGGAAATGGTGTAAGATTATCAATCCATTATATCTAAACTTTTATCATAGCAATTTAAAAGGAATTTTTTAGTTTTGAAAATGGAACTAAGATAAATATTTTGCTGCATAACAATGTACGTTGGTTATCAAGAGTTAACGTTTCTAAACGTTTCACTTCTTTATCAACAGAAGATTAAAAGGGCAAATAATTAAAAAACACACATTGTAAAATTTTATGAAGCTGCAATTTACAAAAAATGTATCCAAAAATTTATTTTTAAAAGTTAGGACAGTTACATTCTCATGCTAAGTCACTTAATCGGTAAACTAAAGGGGAAGGGAAACACCAATTTTTCGATGTTTAGAAGAGTGTATTTCATATTCGAAAACAAAATTATCTCATTTTTGCTCAAGAATTTGAAAAGAGAAACTTGATTCACTTTCCAAGCATGTTGAAACATTCGCCGAGAAAAATAATTCTGATATTGGACAATCGCTATTTCAAAACAACACTTTTAAATATAAGGTAAGCTTTCCTCAACAGGTTTCAGGAATTTCAGAAACAGCAAAGCGACGTTAGCCTTGTTTTAGATTTGTTACATGATTATTGGTAAACAAGAAATTAAATTTTTCTCCTTAATATTGACATTTTGGCAACGTTTGGAACTGCATTGCTGGGGATTTAAAAAACAAAGGAATTCGGTGGTCCTATGAGAGCTCGAAATTTGAACGTCTTTGTACTTGATATAGAGATATTGGAGAAAAACAAATGTGACTTAGTTCACAATACAAGTGGTTTGCTTCGAAAGACCTGGAGAAGAAAGATATGTTGATTTTTAACACCTGGAATAGTATTCCTGACTCATATAATCAGCTGAAAAACTAGCTTTGCTGTTCTTTCCTTATTCGGGTCTACATATTAATGCGAACAATCATTTTCAAGAATAAACTGTATCAAGAGTAAGTTGAGAAGTCGTCTTATTGATGAGAACCTGGATCGTGCCAAAAATTAAAACGACAATCATACAACTGACTTACCCAAACTTTCTAAGGAGATGCAAGGCCTTTGTACACGGTGCTTGTCCAATCCAATGGATTCAATCAAAAAACATTAAACTATGACAATTTAATTTTATTCAAACAATATGGAAAAGAAAAAACAATGTTAATTTTCAACGCACTCAAGACTTTAAAGCGGTGAAGTGGTTAATGAAAGCTAATTTCATGGAGTCGATGTGGAGTGAAAGATGTAGTGTCAAAATAAAAGAAAGGAGGTTGTCATTGTTTGGCTCATGGAAAGTTTGATTGATAAGGAGACAAACACATATTAAATTCTTGATGTCGGTTCCGCATGAGAGAGTTAGAAGGGGTCAACCTCAGAGAACGTACTTCAATCAGATTGAGAACGTTTTACGGAAAGGCCAGTTTAGGAGTACCTTAATTAAGTCAATAACAGCGTACCAACCTATATAGTTTAAATATTAAAAAAATTTGGCTCTCAAAGAAGTTCAGATCATGTATTTTGAGTATTTGCCTTCTTGTTGACTAATGAGTTTCGCCGCGCTACCACTTGTCTTAGACAATTCCTGATGTATGCTACTTTCCGGAATTCGCTTTATGCAATTTTTCTTCATTATAGTATGTATTTGGAAAAAATCCATAATAATAAGCGTACATTCTCAAAAAATTTTATCAAAGCACTCACACACACACCTACCTACACACACACACACACACCACACACACACACACACACACACACACACACATACACACACACACACTACACACACACATATTTTGCAGGGAGAAGGTGGAGGACGGTAAGAGAAGTAGTGAAGGATGTATTGTTGGGCTGGATTTGGGACTTTTAATTCACAGCGAGGGGAGAAGTAAGAGATCTTGTGTGAGATAATGAATAGGACAAGTAGGAGAGGAGAATAGATACTGAAGGGAAGATGTTGATAGATACTTGTTTAAGGAAGGGTATGAAGATCATGAGTGGTTTTTTCCAACAGAGAGACTCCCATAGATTCACAAGATCTAGATGGAACAATATCACAGCGGAGAATTCAATTCAGAGGATCTTATTATTAGACTATTATAATATCGTCTGATAGTTAGGCTTACATGGAGGTGGAAAAGTAATACCTGGAGTAACAAGGGATTCGGATCATAGATTGTTGAGGACGGACCTGGTGGTGAAGGATAGAAAAATAGCTTATAGAATTAAGGAAAAGAAAAACGTGTATAAAGTCGTACTGAAATAGTATGACGAAAAGGATATATTGAAAAATAAGCGAGGACCTAGAACAACTAGAAGAGTAGGAGAGATGTGGAAGTGATACAGAGAAACGGTAAGAAGAAGCAGTAGATGGAACCCGAGTAAATGGTAGGGTAGGAGGAACGAGAAAAAACACACGCGAGGTGGTGGACTGAAGAGTGGAGTCACTAAAGAGGAAAAAGTATTGATGAGAAGGTGGTTGAAAAATAGGACTGCACAGACAAGGGCTCAATATGGTGAGGCAGGGAATAGGCAGAGAGAGAAAAAGGTGAAACGAATGGTAATAGAAGAGGCAGCAAGAGAGATGCTGAGAATGACGTGGAAGATTGTGGTCGATGTAAGAGGAAGAAGATTTAGAATGGCAGAAACGGTTATAGGGACAAAGAGTAAAGTATGCAATATCAGGGCAAAGACAAGGAGAAGCTTTGGTTGAGATCAACAGACAAGCAGGAGTTGGAGGAAATACTTCATAGATCCGTTAAATATTAAATAAACAGGTGGAGAATTGTAATTGTTTTTGTTACCCAGTGTAATGAGAGGGAAGTGGAGATCACTATGGAGGACGTTGACCGTGGTTCTGAGAGCGGATGAAGAACGGTAAGGGACCGGGGGAAGATGGGATACCCATTGAACTAATAAAAAGAAGGAGGAGAGAAATGAAAGAAGTAATTCTGAAATTTTAATAGGTGCTGGAACGAGAGCGAAGTTACCAGAGGGGTGGGAAATCAATCATAGTTTCAATATAAAAGAGAAAAGGAGATACAGGAGACTGTAAAAAACTACAGGGGAATATCCTTGTTGGACCATTTGGCAAAAACATATAAGAGGAATACTAGGAGTAAAATGCTGAGATGAAGTAGATTTGACAATAATTGTTGTTCCATGCTTTCGCTGGTAAAGATCAGGCAGTTTGATAACTGATCTAATAATTGATCTAATAAACGCTCATCCTGGACTAGACTCTTCAAAAATGGTCGCATAGTTCTACGAAACTCTATGATCTGGAAAAATTGCATCAAGACACCATTTTTGGCAACAGCAGAAGCAGCTCGCCATCAGTATGCTTCAAAATAATTTCTCTTAAATGGTGGAAAAAGGCTATTAATCCAGCGTATGAAGTACAGTAGTTGGCTATTGATAGTCAGCGTTACTGTTTATTGGCAGAAATTTTCGAAACCAAGTTAAGAGATTCTAATATGTTAATGGTATTAAAAATAATGACCTGTAAAACAAATTCAAAATTTTCCATATGGTGTTTTTTTCAATCCATTTGCATTTGCCCTTTCATCGAGTTTGTAGATTGCAGAACCAATTTGATAAATAAACTTTCTTCATTATAAGGAATAATAATAACGAAGAGCTTTCAAAAGAGTCCAATCTCAATGACCTTCTGAGTAGACACTTAGGTTTTGTAGGGACAGGAGAAGTACGACTCCAAAGTTTAAACAACTCTTTTACGCTTCCGGCTGAAAAACAAGTATAATATTTTCGACAATATTCATTAACACATGTGATATTTTCCTTTATACTTGGACCGCATGCATTTATTTACCAAGTTTATAGTTATGAGCCGCGCAGTGTACGTAATTAGCAGTTGGTTGTCGTTGCTCAATTCTTGTTTTTACTCCACTATAAATACCTGACCATAACTGCTGCACCTCCATACCCTTGACCACGCATTTCATTATTTCGTTCTTTATTCCACTAGCTTTTGGTCGGCGAAGTTGTTTGAAACCTAAAAACTTCAAATTTTATTTAAGTCGATAGGTCTCCACAAACGTCTTTACAAATAGTAACTTATCTATAAACTTGACTAATTTGGTCGATCTTACTTATATCTTGTGTAGTATCTATAATTATAGAGAAAAACTTACAAGAAACTAGACATCAATAATTTACGCTGAAACCTTTTGAATGACGTTTGTTAATATGTTCACTCGGACTCGTTGCAACAACTGGCAGAAACTCAAACTTTCTGCACTTAGATTCACTGAACCTTAATGGCAGACGTACGATTATTTAGTTTATATTATAATATGAATAATAATAATATATAGTATATATATATATATATATATATATATATATATATATATATAATTATATATATATTATATATATATATATATATATAAATATATTATATATATGAATATATAACTAAATATAAATTTAAAACTTATCTATTTATATTATAATATATATATAATAATATATATATATAAGCTTATAGTAATATATATACTATATAATTAAATATATATATATATTGTAGTGACACTTGACCACTTGGAAACTGAAAACCACGGGGCACAGCCGCGGTCCCGGCACGGGCGACGGGCAGGGGCTCTCGGCGCGGGCATGGCGGGTGCCGCGTGCGCTGGCACGGGCACGGGCCGGGCACGGGACGGGCACGGGCACGGGTCACGGGCACGGGCACGGCACGGGCCACGGGACGGCACGTTCAGGCCGGGCGCGGGCCCCACATGCACCGGGCCTCCCGCATTGCAGGCCTTGCTGTCCCGAAAGTCGCCACTGAAATATTATATATATATATATATTATATAGATATAAGTATATATATAATTAGTTATATATATTATACTATACTATATATTTATATATATATAATTATATATATTATATATTATATATATATAGTATATATACAGTATATATCTACTATATATATATATATATATAATATATATATATATAATATATATATATATATATATATATATATATATATATATATATATATATATATATATATATATCATATATATAATTATATACTAATAATATATTATATATAAATAATTTATTTATAGTATATATATATATATTATATAGTATATATACTAATATATTTATATATAATAATAGTTATTATAATTATATATATCTATATATATATATCATAATATTATATATCATATATATATTATAATCTATAGTATATATATCATATATATATAAGTATATATATTACGTATATAGTATATATATTATATATATATATAAGTATTATATATATATAAATACTATATATATATTATATATATATTATATATCTACAATATTAAAAAATCTATGCATATGCCTATATATATAGATATATTCAGAGGTAACTGGGCTTTGGTATGTTTTTTGTTTTTGCTTTGTTTTAGCTATTATTTTCATAATTTGAGAGATATTTTAAAAAAATATCAATTATAATTTAATAATGAAATATAATGTTATGAGAATTGGTCTAGTTACCTTTCTTTCAAGGTGCGCACTGTTATATCTGATATTGGCACTAAAAAAGAAAAACTTGACTTGTAGGTCAATATTATTTTCTTCATCAATATTTGTTTGAACAATATAGTTACTTATCAACTTTTACTTGTTGAGAAGTTGTGGAGTAGACGCACAGGAAGTCAAATCTTGAGATTTTGAACTTTAGGAGATTGATGGAACTGGAGATGTGGACAAAACTTATCACTTACATCAATAATATAGCACTGATTTACTCATGCTTGACATGTAGATGTAAGGCAGGATTCTTCTAAGTCGATAAAATGAAGAATTTCTTTCAGTAGTTGAAAGCTCACGTTGTAAACTGCATCCCTGTTTCTATAAATTCATCTTCTTCATCTGCCAAATCCCTCTACCAATCCTCTCAAACTCTCAAACTCTCTTCAGATTAGCTACACAAAACCAAATCCTCCGCATATATAATCAACAACTTACAGTGATGACAATAGACTTTGTTTTTCTCTCCTTCAGCCTCATTGACTTCTTGCTATTCCAAACCTTTTTTTCTTTCTCTTCCAATAGGCATCTTGAGTTATTATAACTTATCAATATTTATTAATGATTAGTAATATATATATATATATATATAAATATATAAATATATATATATATATATATATAGCAGCAGTATATATATATATATATATATATATATATATATATATATATATATATATATATATATATATATATATATATATATATATATATATATATATATGAATGTGAAATGTTTTTTTAAAACTTTAACTTCACTATAAATAAGTGAATTTATAACAAATGCACTCTAATTTGTGTTTTCAATAACAAATTCATTTATGTTTATAATGTGAATAATGTATATATATATATATATATATATATATATATATATATAGTGAGTATATATATATATATATATATATATATATATATATATATATATATATATATATACACGTTGTACCTTATCTCTATGCCTATTATCCCAGACCATAGTTTCACTACTATATATTAACACAGGTAACAACATACCCTCATGTAAAACCCTAGCGCATTCAAGATTTAGTCCATTTACATCCACCAAGGATTTAATAGCACCAGCCACCTTGTTACCATTCACAACCTTCCTACTACACTCTGCATCACCGTTCCCTTTTCATTCAACATATGTCCTAAATATTTAAACCCAGACCCTGTTCCAGTTGCTCACCATCTAACATAACTTCACACCGAGAACTGCCCTTACTCACAACCATAACCTTACTCTTATCTACTTTTACTTTCAAAACCCTCCTATCACACACCCTGCCAAAACCCTCTATCATTCCTCCCAAACTCTCTTCAGATTAGCTACACAAAACCAAATCATCCGCATATATTATATAGGGCACCATCCACCCTCTACTATTCTCAATCATTCTAACACCTACCCAAGCTACCCCCACCTTTAATTCTTTCCTAACCCTATCCATCCATCAATATACAAATTGAATAATCAAGGAAACATAACATATCCTTGCCTCACTCGGCTATTAATATTAAACCAATC
>JABUQX010034183.1:42500-75130 GCA_015478945.1 Trachelipus rathkii
TATATATATATATATATATATATATATATATATATATATATATATATATATATATATATATATATATATATAGTAAATATTTATATAAAAATATATATATATATATATATATATATATATATATATATATATATATATATATATATATATATATTAGGGATGTGCCGAATAGTTAAAAAGCCGAATACCGAATATTCGGCTTAAAGTATTCGGCCGAATACCGAATATTCGGCCGAATAATCACTTCGCTATTCGGCCGAATAGTTATTTCAAAGTTCGGTCATCCATTTAGGAAAAAATAAAGAAAAGTTAAATAATTCAACAAAAAAAAGTAAATAACTATTTCTTACCTATAGCAAACCATTCACATATTAAAAATAATTAAATGAAAATTGAAAAGTTTTGTAGTTAAAGATATTAAACTAAACTTCATTTGAATAAGCTCTAAGGTTAAAATGACAGAACATTAGCAGTTCTCCATTTTCAGGGGATAACCTATTTCTTGTGGCTTCATAAATATTTCCTCCTGTACCAAATATTCTTTCACTTTCGACTGATGATGGTGGAGCTGAAAGGTATTTTATTGCTAGTTTTTTCAAATTCATAAAACTATTTCCAGTGTTTTTCCACCAATTGAAGGGAATATCATTGTATTCACTGGTCAAAGTAGGCAAACTTATATATTTGTTTATTTCTTGATGTAATTCCGTCTGTAGCCTTTACTTTATGTACAATAATCACATCAAGTCAGTGTTATGAATGGGACTTTCTTTTTCCCTGTCACTTTCTTTCTGTATGACGATTTGATGCCGCAATTTCCTAAACAATCCATTAAAAGAAATGAAATAATGACCTTCAGCCTACTTTTCCCCTCTACTTCTGAATTCATCGTCAGCAGGTGAAGAGTCAGAGCCAAATTTTCACGTGCATTCAGCCATGCGCCCAACGACCATATTTTATTGATTCTACCCGATCTTGTTGAAAAATTAGCTTGAATCGCAGATCTAAAGTGCCATAATAATAAAGATCATCAAATATGAAACTTAGGAAAGTCTTGTACTGATTTCTTAGCATTCTTCAACGAAAGGTAATTATTCCACTAAGTGTTTCCTTGCTTTCACAGCCTTATTTAAAAATAGATTTTTTGCTAAAATGGAGTTACTTCATGTTTAATGCTTGTTTTAGTGATGCCAGGTTTCCAACGGTCTAATAAAATGAATAATTTTGCTGCTCTGAAAACAAAGGTCAACATTCTTTCCTGACTATCCAGCAAATAAACTCGCCCTCAAACAACCCTTCGGTAAATGTCCTAAGTGCTATTAAAGCGCGTAGAAACGTCTTGAATTAATTATAAATGCTGTTTGACATTCAGCTGCATCTGTAAAGTTTTAAGCTTTGCAGCTGCTGTTGCTGAATGGTGAAAGTGAGGGATATGCTTGCAAGTAAATAAAAATATCTTTAACAGACGATAACATTATTGAATCGTGAAGTTTGTATAGTTGCAAACATGAATAAAAATTAAACTGGATAATGTCACTCTCCCTTATACCAGAAGGCTCATGTTTGGTTCCATTATCCCATCACTAAATGAAAGGAATTATAGTATTTTCTGAAATACAGCCTGCCAATGGCCCTTATATAGATCTGACAAATGACAAAGATTTTCGCCATATTGGTCGCTGTATCAAGTTGAGAGTATATATATATATATATATATATATATATATATGGTAAGTATAAAAGTATGGTTAAGTATATATATATATATATATAGAAGTAGGTATAGTGGTATATATATATATATATATATTAGTTATATAGTTATATATATATAAATTATTGGAAATAAGTTTCAAAAATTTCAATTTTAAATTGAAAACAAATTCCTTTCCCTTATGTTGACGTAATTTATTGCTTATAAAGCTCAATATTCGGATGTGCCGAATAGTGAAAAAGCCGAATACCGAATATTCGGTATTTTGTTTTGGCCGAATAGGCCGAATACCGAATACTTACTGAATATTCGTCGGCACATTCCTATATATATACATATATATATATAGCAGAAGAGCATATATTATGGTGGTGAATAGGAAGAAGAGTATATATATATATATATATATATATATATATATATAGGGAGTGAGTAAGAAAGAGTATATATAGTTAGAGTGTATATATATATATATATATATATATAGGTGATAATTGGTTTAAAACTACAACTCATATCTCAAAAAACTACAATAGCTACAGTAAAAAGGAATACATTGTTGGAATCCTGGTAACATTTTAGTGCGGAAAATGTAAAAATAAAATAAATAAATAAAAAATAAAAATAAAATAAAAAAACTATATCTCAAAACTACAATAGAAGCACATGAAAAGAATACATTTTTGAATCCTGGTAAAATTTTACAGGAAATGTAAAAAAAAATAAAATAAAAAATTATTGTTAATAATTATAGTAATATGATTAGAGAGCCTATTTAGAGACCTTTTTGGTTTTTCGTTAAAATAAATAGACTTTCTATTAAATTTTGTTTTTTTAACTAAAGAATACCCTAAGGGTATACCGCACCGATGGCAGAAGTCGGGGTCTCTCGGCCTTCGGGAACTACGGCAGGATCACTTTCGCCTCCGGAGGGTCTCCGGAACTTATTTGAGTATCGCGGGGTTCCTCCGCCCCCCATACGTGGCATGGAAAACGTCCCCCCGTAACCCTTCTGCCGGGGTCTGGAGCCCCTAAATTGCCGTGTAATACTTTTACAATATATATATATACTATGTCCCCTGCTCCAAAAAAAAAAAATAGCCAATATTTATTTCTTTTATTTTTTATTTTTATTTTTACATTTTCCTAAATCCAAAATTTTACAAGGATTCCAAAAATGTTTTTCGCTGTGGCTATTGTGAAGTTTTTGAGATATGATTTTTAAAAATTTTTTTTTATTTTTTATTTTTTACATTTTCCGCACTAAAATGTTACCAGGATTCCAACAATGTATTCCTTTTCCCTGTATCTATTGTAGTTTTTGAAATAAGTGAGCTTTTGAAGTTTTGAAACCAAAAGTCAGTTTTAAACTAATAATGTAAATATATATATATATATATATATTTATATATATATATATATATATATATATATATATATATATATATATATATATATATATATATATATATATATATATATTATATACATATATATATATATATATATATATATATATATAGTAGTAATATATATATATATAGTTATATATATATATATATATATATATATATATATATATATATATAAATAAATATCAACATATATATATATATATATATATATATATATATATATCTTCCTTTCTTTTTTACTGAAACTTTTATAACCAATTTTGTTATGATTATGACAACCTTTATTTTATTGTGAATTGTGATATTTTATTTTATAAAGAATACTAACAAAACAAAATAAAATAATAAAAATAAATAAATTCTAGGTATAAAAAATAGGTTAGCATTTTAAAATATGTAAAAACGCAAAAAACACTTAAGTTAGAAATTATTTTATAATTCTTTCATTATTAATTAATTTCTTTTAGATACCAAAGATTTACTTATTTTGAAGAATTTAAAATTGTTACCCATAACAATCTTCATATAACTAATTTTAAAAAAAAAATAGAAGAATTTCAATTTTTTAAAGTAAAATAAAATTAAATTTAAAGTATATTTTTACAATTTTTGGGTTATAATTATTTTAAAAAGAATATTTTAATAAAAAATTTTAAAAACGTTGGAGGGCGTTAATTTCGATACACAATATATTATTTTGAATGGTGGCTTGTTTAGCCTCCAAATTAGATTTTACTACCTACACTTCGCTGTTGCTTGTGACTGTAGAACCACGCCAAGCTCGCATGTGGCTCGGATATGGATTAGGCTAGTTGAATAAATGCAGCAAGTGAACTTGAGCTGGTTTGATGGAGACTACATTGTACAGTAACCATGATATAGACAAGGAGCGTTAAATTCGTTGCCAGTATCGGGCCCTTTTTTATGGTAAAAAAACTGGGTAAAATGGGGAGATTTGGAAACAAACCAAATATATGACATAGTGACTATAAAAAATAGAAAAAGGGTCACTATTTATAAATATATACTATTATATATAATATACTATTATATCATAAGACTACATCACTTTATAATTAAATTTGCATATAGGGATATTATATATAATATTATTACTATTATATATATATACTATCATGTAGTGATGCAGGTAACATCCGCCATCCGCGGAAGCATCCGCACATTATTAAAGATGTCCGCATCGCGCTTTGCCCCGTAGATGGTCAGGTGATTGCATTTTATTGTGGGTTTCAAAGAATTTTATCAACTTTTGACACGTGTACAACACGAAAACTTGTGCAGATTGAAGTGAATTTTGTTACTCCATCTTTGTAATGATGACTCATATTCTCCAACATGAAGTTCATAATAAATTTGAGTTAACAGAGTCACATGAGATTAGACTACCAACAAAATCAGCGACTCTCAGCTTCTGTCTCCAATGTAATACCATTAATCTCAACTCTAAGAAGCATTTTGAACGCATCTTCAAATAAAAATGATAGACGGTTTAAAAGAATGAAAGGTCTGTAATAAACTTAGGCTTAAAAAACGCTTCTGGCTCTGTGGCAATTTACATGACCTTCATACTATTGCAACATTAATTAGATCCCCTTGATAAAAGGCATTTTTTCTGTAACACTAATTATAGAACAAGCTTAAATCGTCCTTTGTGCTGCAGTTGAAAAACTTCAATCCGCAACAGCCTATTAATTAGCCACCCATTAAAAGGAAAACGACAATATACAGAATACCAATTTTCTACAAGTAAATCCATAACAGATTCACTGGAAGCCAAGAAATTTCTACAGTCCAGTAGTGATGAAAAAGCACACGCATTACCAAAAGAGGTGTTGTGCAAATGATTGAAAACTCATCACCAAGAAAACGACTATATATAATCAAATGACGCCCGCATCTGGCCAGTTTTCGGACTGTGTGTGTAATGCTTACCCACGCCTTAGTAACTTGCAAGGAAAATATTTCGGTCTTGTCCTCCAAAATAGCTCTGTTCCAAAGTCAGAGGAGTATTAGGCAATGCTGGGCTAATATATGATGAAAGAGAAACACCCTCTCAGCAGAAAAGGCAGGAAAAATTGATGTCTCCTCAATCACAACCCTTCCCTCATATTTGATCCAATACTAGTGCCGGAAAAGTATATAAACATTGTAAAATTCTTTCCCCATTTTAAAGTCCCGAAGGTTGAGGAAAAAGAGAACTTGGTGGGGGTGGCATTTTGGACATGCGTACCCCTCCCCGCACCCTGGTTAAACCCATTATATTAATAATGAGACCTAAAACTTGATTATACTATATATATAAAATACGTATAAATATAATTATATAACTAAATATTATATATTATCATAATATAATATCTATAAATACATTTAACGAAAAAAACGATAACCATTAAAAAAAAAATATTGGCAAGTTCAAAAATGCCGACAAGTACTTGCCTTAAAGTATCTTTTGCAAATTATTATTTCAATTACTTAAGTAGGTATTCAATAGACAAGTACAAGTACATGGGTTTTAGAAACTGCAAGTATATATCTAACTCCAATAAAATAAAATAATGTACTTACGTGATGGTATTATAAGTTACATTTATTAGTACTTGAATCCCAAGCCTGATATTCATTTCAAATCATACTACGCTATCCGAGCGGTAATGACCGAAAATAATAAAATAATGACATTCTGTGCCAGCCATTTTACACTTAATAATATACCTTATTAATAATATAATATTTAATTATATATATATATATATATATAATATTAATATATATAATTATAATATATATGTGTGTATATTATCATATATGATAATAATAATTTAATATATATTAATATATATATATATTTATTACTATATATAACTATATATATATATTTATATATATAATTTAATTTAATATATACATTAAATACTATAATATATAAATATTGGTACATACGTATTTATATAATTATTAGGGCCCCCTATGTATCCTAAAATAAAAAAACCTATATTGGATAGTCTACATTAAAAACCTGATTACTACCATCGTTACTTTAAATTCAGCCTGAAACCATTTATAAAAGCCCTAAGGAAATATGGATATAAGATGAGAATATATATTAAAATATAGAGAATAGTGCCGAAATTACAAATAGGTAATATTTCGGATAATATAACAGACACTTATATAATACTGTCTTAAGAATAGGTAATACCCGACAACTCTTCCCCGCAACTTCCTCCAATTTCCGTGGAGATAAGAGTTCACAATATAGTATATGGTCCTCGAGCCAGAGATCCTTCGAAAAATTCAGGTGACCCGCACTTTGCATGGAGATAGAACGAAACAATTATTATATATTTTAATTTATTTAAAGTAAAATGCTATATGGGAATAGATCCTTGAGGGACCGAATCATATTCCGTGTATATATTATCCAAAAATAATTAGTATTTTTTCAAGGATCTGAGCATTACGAGGAACAAATTAAATTTCTAACATTAATGGTGGAATGAAATGTTTTTTCTATCACACAAACTTCTCTATAAAAATTATAAGAAGAAAATGTATTTAAGAAATCTTTTATTTAAATGTTTCCAATAACAAAACCTGTATTATGATAAAATAATAAATAGCTCATCTTATCCATAAGAAGCAACTGTAATATATTGAGTCGAAAATATTGATATTTTTTACATAATTTAATTTAATTTAATACTCAACATTAAATAATATATTATGATGGCTCTTACCAAGTTTCAATATTTCTTAAAAAAACGTAATTCATTGGTATAACGGGATTAATGTGCACCAAATGCTAACTGGGTAGAACTGAAGGTGTCTAAGAAAGAGAGTGGCTTTGAACTAAAATCAATTCCTGTTTATTCCATGTTGAAACTATGCATTCACGATTCAATTATATGTCAGAAGTGCTGGGTTAAAGAGTATTTATTTATATTATTTACTTTGCATGAAAATCCTCTCATTTAACACCACTTCAGCAAGCGGCGGGGAGCTGCCAAAGCTTAAACTAAATTCTGTGCACGCAGGTTCTGTTTTCAATGGGTACATAAAAGCGATGTAACACTTAATTCAAGACGTTTTCTACACGCCCTGGAACAGATCTTAACACTCGTCTTATGATATGCTTAAGAGAGACTGTTACTATTTGAATAACAAGAAAGTATATTTCCACCTATCTTTACCATTTTAACGCTTAGCCTGATATGCAAATCAGAATAAATATGCTTGACATACTTTACTTATATTCAAGTGGCAAATTTTAATTACAAAATCAACTTTAAATTCTATCTTTTAAATAAACGGAAATGTGACGATGATATGTCAAGTATTATAACTGTGACATATATAGTAGTGTATTTGTGTGTTTTATACATCATAAAAAGTGCAAAATTATATCTAATTTTAGAGTCAAAGATAACGATAATAATGTATATGTATAAATTAGTAAGGCGACATTTTAGTATAAAGTCAAACAAATAGCTCTTTATAGCAAGTGTATCGATGTCTATATTCTGTTTCACCTCAGCTGTGTGTGAGAACGAGTCTTGGGATATTTAAAGAATAATAGTAGGTATTGACGTCTAACATGGGTACCATTTCATCGTTAAAAGTTTCTTTAAGCTCTTGCATAGACTGCCTCTTGTTTTGCTGAAATTGTGTAGTATAGTGTGTAATTAAGGATTTTATGCTCCTTTGTACTTTGCGAGGTGAGGTATCTATATTATAACAATATCTTTATAAAAATAAATAAAATATCAATCATAAATATGCTATTAATGAATAATGTATTCGATAGGACAGATCTTGAAATAATTATGAAGGGAAAAGAGATACTTTTGAGATAAAATAAATAACCAGGAGTAAGATAGCACTGTAGTCTTGACTCCTCCCTGTAGGAGATGAAGAAAATGGCATGGAAAAGTTTAGCGATCGAAGCACGTAGACTACTTTCTGAAATGCGTAGACGGAGAATGATGAATACCATCCAACCGAATGATGTGGTTGGGATTACCAGTTGAGAGCTAGAACGCTCTCCGCGCTGAAATATCGATGCTTAGTATACAACTTATGCTGGTAATAATCTCGGCGATGTATATTGTTGATATGTATGAAAGAGAATGAAAATGTCGCTAAAAGACGGGCCTCTCAAAATATCTGAGTGACTACTACAGAAATAAGAACAAAAAGGAATTACGGAGATGACCAAGTGAACAGAAAAATATATGGAGCGTGTCACAGGAACGATCTGTCTGCTGACTGATAATATATATATTTTTGTTTAGTGATATAGTACTAATATATATATATCTAGTAATATTTCTTGACCTCTTATTACTATCTATGTTGAGCATAATTAACTTTACATTTCCAACTGCTAATATATATATAGAGTTAGCACATCAAATATATATATGGATTTGGTCTCAATTAACTAAGCTCCATGATACACTAAGTTCGCTCCAAAACGACAAAAGAAATTCAAAAGTGTGCTAATACAAATATCACGGGCTTCCATAAAATAATTTTGTGTATGCTTAGAAACTAACTCTGTAATATTATAGTTATTTTAATGAATTTTTTGTATATAGTTAAAGTATGGCCCTTCGACTAATATTGTATGGAGTTGACTTGACGAATAGATAATTGTCCGGTCCCCGTTACCGAGAGAATAACCTAAGAGTCCGTTCTTCAAGTATCTTATCCCTCAGTCGATTATTGAGCAATAGTGACATGAACGCAGTGATTTATGTTACACATTAGTGACATTGATATTCCAGGTTAAAATAATATGCTTTTATAACAAGAGGAACGGCTTATGCGCCGGAAACGTAAGATTGTCTAAGAATTTAAGATTAGTTAAGATAGCACAACATATGATGTAAGCAACTGCTTATGAAATTAGAATTCCCGGAACATTGAACGGTTGCTAATAATTGCTAGTAAGTAATTCAATGTGCAGTTTAATAACATTTAATCTTTTATTATCAATTTTACTTTAAAGAAGTATAAATTCTTTCATATACTTCAAATTCGAACTTATTATTTCGAAAGCGATAGCAAATGTGGATACTGAAATTTTAGCACTTTCTTCTGGATTCTGTGGCTATTAAATCAAAACATGCAGCATCTCGTTTCAACTTTTCTTAGACTCGAGATAAACGAACTTTACCATAATGTTTTTAATAAATAAATTTGTTCTCTTCTATGGTGATTTCTATATCTTCTCAGATGCATTTTCTCCCTTGAATGGCTTCTAACAATCTCCATTATTTAGTGCTTTGTATTAAAATTTATAATTGTTCAAAATATATACTTTGAGAAGACACAAAATCTTGTTCAATGAAGATAAGTGAAGTTCTGAAACAGGTATTTTTACTGATTCACACACCTACTTTGTTTTAGGTTCCACAGACTTATTTGTAGAACGCTTTGTACATTATTTTGTTTCGATGGTACTGCATTCTTTAAGTCAATAGTGAAATCTGGGCTCCCAGGTATCCATAAAACAATCAACAATCAACTTTGCAAGAATGAATGCCATTTTTTTATAAGAACACATTATTTATTATGGTAATGTATTAAAAAAGTAAGTAAAATAATCCATCAACATCACTGAACACACTTATAACAACGTCGACATTTGCTGTTAGAACTGTTGAAATCATGTAAAATGAACATAGATTAATATAAACAATTAACACATATTAATAAAAAAAAAAAACACTAGTTTTCATGATGATTAACATCTCACTCACAGAAACAATGAATTTTAATTGGCATTTTTGAGGACTGGGAGTTCTCAACATTTGCACGTCTGTACAACATACGAAGTTACTAAACTTCGTTCTATTAAAAAATAGACGGGTAAGAGTATTAGATATTCTCGACACATCGAGAATTACACAAATTAAAACAAAGGACGTATTTTTGGACAGATACTTTGAAATTGTTTTACAATCATCAAAAATGAATCAAAAAGGTTTAAAAGATTTGTACAAAATAGAGTATACGTGGTATTGAGAATTCTACAAAAAACAGAATATAAAGACCAGAATGGAAAAAAGAACAAGAATAATTATTTAGGTAAAAGCAGTTCCTGAAAACAAGAGACAAATCAGAGCATAAATAAATTCTTAGAAAGATTTACTGTTTATGAAAGACTGTCTGAGCTATGATATAGCAGAGTATAGGAGTGGAACTAACTAGTTTAACACTTAAAAGAGAGAGACATCGGCAGTTTTTTGAATCACAAGTTAAAACTAACTGCGAGCCAAGAGATAACAAAACAAAAAACAAATATTTAACAGACTAGCCTTTGAGTTGACTGTAAAAGTTCTTTGCAGGCAGTAGCTTACTGGTCCAAGATTGTAGTCTTTGTAGGCTCACGTATGTAAACGAGTAAGTGCTACAATGGCCATTTTTCCAAATGAACGAACTCGTCCACGATTATGATCATCAAAATGATGAAAAAATTAATATATATAAAAAGATAAAATAACATTCCAAATGTGCATAAATTAAATAACAATATACTAAGTAAATATGTATTTATATTAAAAGCTCATTAATAATAATAATTCATATACTGTACATAAAATAAATATGAAATTAAAAAACAAAAAGGTAGTCAAATAGGAGATTTATGTATAGTATTAAAGTAAATGAAGACAAGTTGACACATAAAAAAAAAAACTCCAACAGCATAAAAAAAAATAAAACGTAAAATAACATAAATAATAATAAAAAATATAAATTTAAGTCCATTGAAATATAATATAAAATTGATTGAACTTATATGTATGATGAGAAAATTTTGTACATAAATAATAAATAAGATAACTAATAATAAATAATAAATAATACACAAAGAGAATTAAAGGAGACATGACATTTCCAGTCATAAGAGAAGATAGATATTAATAAAATAAATGAGAATCTATGTGTTTTTAAAGCAATTAAAATACAGCCATGATAATTATAATTTAGAGAATAAGTCAAATTTTAACAGTATAACCAAAAATACAAAGAGCATGCACGTAGATATATATAATAATGTTACGGAATAATTAAAAATATCTAAAAAAGCTATGTTATGAGTAATGTACGTACAGGGTTTTTCACTTTGTCGAATGTTATAATATCACATAAAATATCTGCACACTGATGTATCATACTCATCTTAGAAGAAAATAATATTCTTAAATCTATTAATACGCAATACTTATTTAATATTTTTCTATTTATTAGAACACCAAAATATCTTGCAAGATTTCGGTTAGTTACAATGTTAATAATGAAGAAAGAACAAATATAAGAAAATATTCACTAGTAGAAATGAGAATTAAACAGACGCGTGCTCATGTATGTTTAGGAAAACCAAACCTATGCTTTATATATATAAATGCATTATAGAGAAAACTACACCATGTAAAAAATCGACCACACTCGTTTATAAATTATGATCATAAAAAAAAAGAAAGAAAAGAGGAAGAAGTAGAAAAAAAAGTATTAAAGTATAGTAAAATTGAAAAAAGAAATGGGAAGACATGTAAAATAAAAATTAGTAGTGAGAGAGAGAGAGAGACTACACCAATAAAAAGTTTTAAGGTTCATAACTCAGGGGGCAGTGATGGGAAGATTGCCAACAGATAGCACTCTAGACGAGTGATATACCTCCAATATTCTCGACTTGAATATATGTAGGTCAGTAGGTGGAGGCGATGATGCACCAACCTTTGGTCCGACCTTTTTCTTGGTAGTAAGATGGGAAGAGGGCAGGTAAGATGAAAAAAGATATGGATTGTAATATTCTTCATTGTTTTAATCGTTTAGCGGAATAGCAGAAATAATAATAAATATATTAAGTGAAAATTTAATACTAAATAAAACGAGTGTATAAATGAGCTTTGAACATTTGATTTCATACATCCTCTCTCCACTTAAATCTCACCATTCAAGTATAAATGAACACCAAGTACTGCCGGTGGAGAGATTGAGTAAACATGAGAGAGAGCACATCAAATTAAAGAAGGAGATATGATTGAGAAGATGAGATGAGGAGAGTAGAAGAGACTGAGAGAGATGCACTCACGATCACCAGAATAATTCAATGATATTTATTACATGAACTTTTGAAAGGCTATAGAATGACAAATGTAATTTATAATAGGACATAGGGATGCAAAATAATTTACCTGATTTGGTTGAATTTCAACAACATAATAATTTGATATAATAATTAAAAATTGTTCTATTTATAAAACTTTAGGTATAGGGAGGCAAAGTCAAGTAACAGTTGAATCATTTTCACTTCTTTCGTGCGGGGATTTTCGATTAGTTTCCATGTCACTAGTTACAATGTCAACTGCAACAGTATTGACAAAGACTTATCATCTATTAGAATAACTGTATTTAGATTATCATATAAATATCTAATTATATTTTACATAGTAGATAACAGATATACAAAAAATGTTTGTAGCAAATAGAATTCAGTTACCACCAGAATCTTATTGATAAAACTATGAGTACAATTAAAAGTAGTAATGAGAGAGACTATGAGCATGATAGAATAAACTATGAATAGTCAACCATCGATTCTAAAAGCATTGTCTTTGAGAGTGAGTTAGAGGGATGGTTAAAGAAGATTAAGAAAAATCTGAGAAATTAAAGATTTTAAGTAAATTTGAAAGACAAAAAAAGATTGACACAAATAAGACATAAATGTTATCACATAGGTGATTTATAATACTATTAGAAACTACATATTATAAATAGATAAATCATGATTTATTAACCTCTGTATTATTAAAGGATTTATTAGATTAACAACTTAAAAACAAAGTATATTATATATTATATATATAACTAATTCCCGACCAGTAGTATTATTTATTCAAGATTAATAGATTTAATATAAGCTTACTTTATATAAAGTATGGATAATCAAGTTCTAGTATATTATATCTATTATTGAGCTTATAGAGTTATATATGTTTTAGGAGAGATAAAGATGGACTAAGCAAAAAAATAGTTCCCTTTTATTTATTGAGCATAATATAATCAATACTTATACATGTTCATTACACTAAATATCAGAATCACACTAATAAGAAGGTAATTTATATTCTTTTAATTATTAAATTAATCCTTATTCACAAACCTAAGAAATTAATTGGAACAATTTATGTTAGAAAATAAATAGTAAATAAGTTATTTAACAATAGATTGAACTCAAACGAGAGTTAGATAGTAAATAGTATGAAATATGTTGATAATAAAATAATATAATAAATGACAAGAAATTATAATATATATTATAACTTCTTTAAAATCAAACTGTGAGAAAAGATGGACCTAATAACTATAAATTTACCGGAGATCTTTCGCATCATCGACTGCGGATATTTGTGTATCGTATGAAATCGAATACCGTATTTGCAGGATCCTTTCACTAGATACCAGAGAAGTACATACCAGAGCGAGAAAATTATATATACTAGCAACTTTAGAACGAAAGCTAAAAGACCGATAGAGGATATCATGTACTAAAAGTAGATACGAAACATGGAGTTCTGTCACAAGTTTTACATCTCTCTACTTAATATTTCGTTAGCAAAAATCTTCAGGGTCAATATCTTCTATATTTTGTATTAAAATAGTTGAAAGAGAAGAGAAATAATTAATAATATAAGTATAAAAAAATAAAAAGAAATTAATAGAAAATCTCACTTACCGTCATTCTCCATTAACTGATGATCTCTCTCATCATTCTTTGCGTATCACACTTGTTCATATATCTGTCATTATCATAATGTTTCTATGCTCTCAAAAATATTTCAAGATGCTAGATAAATCGCAAAATGATTTTGCAAAACAATAGAAAGATTGCTGAGCGAATATCTAGAATGGAAGGTCGGGCTCGCTATCACATTACTCCAGCCACTTGCAAATAAGAAAACAGTGGCTAAAGAAGCCAAATATACGATCTAAAAGAATTTGGATAGCAATTTCGAATTTCGTTTCCTTTCAAAGAGAGCTTTAGAATACATAAACTCATCTATCGTTCAAATCTTCTCTCCCGTCTCTTTTCGGTCTAACAGTAATCCAACAATAGAAAAATAAACAGCAATAATACAGAATCTTTCTCCTCGTGAAGTTCAGTCAAGAAAGAAGATATTTGAACACGACTTATCTTAGTACCTCTCATTACCATCTATTCAATCAAGAGCTTGTTAATTTCACAAAGAAGAAAACTATTAAAGTGGAATTCCTAGCAATTGACATTCTTCATCTAATATATGAATAACAGAAGCCAGAAGAAAATTTAGAACATCAGAGAAAAACTCTACAAAGCTGAGGATTCTAAAAGAAGAAATCTTACAAGTACAGTCTCCTCTCTCGTATTAGTTATTTTATATAATTATTTTTTTTCATTTAAAGATCATTCTGAAATGTTCTTATTGTAATTCAAATATCTGATAAATAAAAATATAATTAATTAATGCAAGCAAGTCCCTGAAAAATACCACTTTATCATTATTTGTATGTTAATTTTTTATAATTTTATTTATAACCAATACACATTCTCATGACTAATTATTTGATACTCACACCAATAATACCACTGAGTAATGATCAAAAACATAACAATTCATAGAGTAAAATAAATTATGAAGAAGAAATTTAAAAAAATATATATATAATAAAAGTATTAAAATAATAAACACTTAATGTTAATATTTAAACATATGTAAAATAAATTTTAAAAGTCGTAAGTACACAACGATATAAAATAAATAAAAATGACTGTTTCACTAACACGATTTTTTAGGCTAATAAAAAAAAATTAAAAGGATTAATACATATCCTAAGTGGAAATAAGATTCAGTGCAATTGATACAAAGCTAAAAAAGTGTTAACATAAAAATAACATAAATTAATGACCCTCCCAATAAATATTAGAGTATTGGCGGTTTGTGTGGAAAGTATGTATTGAGAATTGGTTGAGTGGTCTATTTCTTCAATTGTCATGAAATTATATTGGAGAGTGACCACAGTCCCGCAAATCCTATGGGTGCATCACAACATGATAGAGTGGAAATTGACAGCCTATATTTATTTGTTAATATGAATAAGAATTAATTTTATATTTAGAGTCTTCAACTGATTTTATCAATGTAGTTAATACGCTTAACACTTTATATTTTATTATTAAATTTATTATTTAATTTTATTTTTTATATTTGTGTACTGTAATATTCTGCTCTCCTCAATAGGTATTTTAGATCATAATGACAAATCTTCATTATATACATCTACAACATTTTAAAATAATAAAAATCACATTCGAACGTTGTGAAAGTATCTACACAAAACCACATAGAAAGAGAGATCACCTTTATCTACAATTATATATATATATATATAATATAGTTTATAATATATATTCATAAATCGAGTTCCTTATATTAATATATATAGCTTACGTTTTATTCTGAGTGATGAATCTTTATCTAAATCTTCAACAGTATTTACAGGAAATTTTCAGTAATGACATTGTCTTCAAACCTCCACATCTCACTGCAGAAATAGAAGTAAATCATAGAGACGTTATCTCAGATAGAAATAACGGTTTGGCTCATTCATCGAGGGGTAAAAACAATTAATCACTAATAAGGAAGTTAAGACAGGATGACAGTTGGAGTTTAAACAGACAGAATCGTAACGAAACATATACCCAAAACGTCAACGGAATAGAGAATAGTTCTAGGTATCCACTAGATCAAAATAAACTTACTAAAACTTCTATGTCAACTACGGAAGGTTCCACAACTTCGACAGAGCCACCGCCATTCCCAGATATATTTAAAGAATCTGGTGTTAGAGAAAGACTTCATGAAGTGTTTATGAAAGGAGACTTTAGTCATGATGATTTAAGGACTACATTTGAATTTGATCCAGCTCTATATGAAGGATTTTATGAGTTGAGTTGAAAGTGAGGAGATATATGTAAGGATAGAAAAAATGGCTAGAAGATCACACAAACAGATTGGAAAATTAGAATGTAAAGGAGGGTGCACATAATAATCGTGAGATGCCGATTTATATGCGGCATGATATATGAAAGTGTGTGAATATACTGAGAAAGAGAGAAGTTTGGAGAGGATATATATGAGAGTAAGAGAGATTTAGGTAGGGTGTGTAACATAGGAGAGGGGTTTAGATAAAAAAAGTTAGATCGATAGATAAATAAAGGAGAGTAATGGTGTTATTGAAATTTGAGTAGTAGAATAACAGTGGTGAATGGAAATGGAACATAGTCTTAATTTCGAGATTAGTGGGAAAGTTATGATATTTAGGAAGAGATGGTAGAATGAGTACATAATCAGCAGATCTGAATGCAAAAGATATGGTACCTATCTAGAAAGGTATTTATAAACTATATATTTATAAAATAAATTAGTTATTGAGAGAGAATTGATAAAAGGAAAGAGTGTGTATTATATATTGCACTCAATTGATGCGTATAGTATATAGTTAGATTAAAATGATTGTGTAAATGTGATGGACATGTGATGAAGATGTGAGTGCTGGTGCATATTAATTATAAGTCTTAAATCGTTGTGTGAAGGTTTATTTTATTAAAATGGGAACTAGAGTACTAATTAGTTGTGCAGCAATGGGTCATTTAACATAGTAGAAGGGTAAGTTTTTTATTATTATTAGAGTATTGTATTTTTACATTAGTATTTAATAGTATATATGTATATTGAGAACATTAAAAATTGGATATCTATATAGCTAATCTAAATAATTATATGATCTATATATAAGTAAACTATATATGTGTTCATGTATAGGTCTAAATACTTAGGGTGTGTTAATTTGTTAAGGTTGTATAGAAGAATATTGAGTATTAAATAATGAAAAGAAACATGTATTTAAGGAGAGCAAACCCATATGTGATGTGAATTAAGGGGTAAATGAGAGGTAATAATTATAATATTAAGCTGATAGTTACGTTTTCAGTGCAAGTTTAATCGGAGTAATAATGGTTATGGTATTTTCATATATGGTTGGAAGGTATTTATGGATGATAGTTATCGTATTGGATTTTTAAAGGCTGATTAGCACTGTAAGTTATATGTATTATTGATTATTTATTAATGGTGTGTAGAGAGTTTAATAATGCTTGGGAATTTATTTAGTATTATATATTATATATTATCGTTATATATTTTATGGGTAGCTATTATTATTATTATTATTATTATTATTGATTATGGAATTATTATTTGGAGTAGACCGAAAGAAAAGAGGGAATTGAGAGTCAATTATAATATAATGAAATGGACGGAGAAGTATAATATGTGAGTTTTGCAGATAGCGCGATGAAGATAATGGTCTCATTAATTAGGATTATATGAATATGATCGGGGGTTTTTGTATGATTGATGTAATGGTTTGATGCCATTCATCATCCATTATTATTTTGTCCTAATGGGATTTCATAATAGCTCTCACTGTTATTTAATGCCGAAGAATTGAACCTATTTAATTAATTGTGATTAGGCGTTTACTCGGTGTGGAACGACTATGTGTAAACTCTAGGAAATGGATTTTCTTGATCTCCTTATCACGGAGTTCGTCTATCCAAAAATAAAGCTAAGATAATTTAATTAAAGAGGCAGCACCGAGAGCGTGAGTATAGGGAGCACTGGGCCTATCTTATCTTATTTATGCGCGTTTGCGTCACACTTACTTTCCTTACATATTCTGATTTGACCTTTTCATAACATATATTGTCTGGTTCTTCACCGAGAGTAGGAGTGTAATTAAGTGAGGTGGCAAATCGTTAACTCTCTTGAAATTGGAACACCTTTTTACTTGTGTTATTCTTCATAATTTTTATTGGGGGGGAAAAGGTTTGGAATATGATCTATATATTGATTTATATGATTATTAGAAACACTTGATTATATTTTATGATTATGATTATGATTATGATTAATGATTATTGATTAATGATTATGATTATGATGATTTCGTGCCATGTAAGCCTGGATATAACGGATTTATGATTAATGAATGATGATGATGATGGATGATGCTAAATTCTCGGTGAAACAGAATCTTGAAGACGATGAAGATGAATGGTTTGATTAAAAGGAAGTGGAATGATGTGGGAGAGGATATACACTTTGGATTCTGATGCACTAATTGTGAAATGATGTAATGAGATAATGAATGAAATTGATGAAGAGATGATAGCAGCTATAATTATGAGAAAAAGTCAGTAAGACATGGAGATAATCAGATTATATATATTATAATATATATAATATATATTAATATATATATTATATATTAATTAATATATATATAATTAAATATATATATAAATATATATAATATATATATATAATTAATATAATACTAAATAATATTTATATATTTAATTATATAATAATATATAATTATATATATTATAAATATTAATAAATATATATTAATTAATAATAATATATTATATTAATATACTATTATTATTTATATATTAATATATATATATATATATAATTTAATATATTATTATAATATAATTATATATATATATAATATATATATAGGGAGAACGTAGCGCTATATTCCGAATATACGTATAGAAACACATCTCATTTGACTCATTATATATGGAGATGTTTTAGGACATGTTCCAAGCCAACCACCAATTTGAAGGTTTATAACTTTATATAGAGTGGAGGTGGGAACCAGTGTATTAAAGTAATACATTGACAGCTTCTTCTTTCACATTACACATGGATTTGATGTAACATACATTCTATCATTTTGTTTGTTTGGATTCAAGCACCGCACAACTCTGGCTCCGATCCTGTTCCATCCAACTTTTATATTATAAGAACTGAATTTTATTATTTAGGATATATCGTAAGGGACTGGTAATATGAATATCTATGTATGAAGCCACTTCTGGGATGAATCACCCTAAGCCTTAATGGAGTTAATTAATTCGTATCTAATTAAATAATTAATGCATTATAAATATAAATAACTCTTAATTTTTTTTTTCGTTTATTTTTAACAAGACCTTCGCCGTAATCAACTTAACTTTATTGAGGCCTATTTATATATATTATATATATAATTAATTAATATAATTAATATATAATATATATATATATATATATATAATATAATATATATTATATTATATATATAAATAATATTATATATATATATATATATATAATTAATAATATTATATATTATATATTATATTAATATAATATAATATATATATTAAATTAATATATAATATATAATATATATATAATATACTTATATAATATACTGATTAAATGTATATCTAAAAATAAGATAAAATAATCCAAGCGTTCGAACAATAACAAAACACCCGTAATATATTCTCGAAAACGAGGCGTCGCAAACGGAAATCGGCCTTGGAAAGGAACGCGATAATATATCTACCGAATAACGTGTGAACTTTGCGGAAACGCGTGAAAAAACCAGACAGACAAAAAACGAAGTTGAAATTAGGCAAAATTATATCAAGTCTAAAAAAAAAGAACACCATTTTTGGATCAGGAGGAGGCGACGAAGAGAGGCCATGCACAAAATCTCAAGTTGTGTAGACCAAGAAGTTTTATTGAACCTATCCACAACACTGCACGTACGACAAAGCATTTGAAATTCGGGTGCACACATTCTTTGTCTATACACCGCTTACACTCTAAAGCATCTGAGTGCGTCGTATATTCCCAAAACATGATGACTATCTACCTTAAATCTAATTGTGAGCGTCAGAGGTGCTAATTTAAATACATTGAACGGGAAAGACAGAATGGAATGTAATGGTTGTGCTTATTCTGCCACAAATGAATGTTATTGCGACTACTGTACGTGTCTTGATCTTGAGGTGAGCGAGTACCTATAAGATATGTTGGATTCTACTTATAAGCTCAAAATTCTCACCTGATTGTATCGCACATCTCGTCTAGCTAGAATAAATTCAAGTCGTAAAGAGATATCTGAATATATCTGTCTTACCTGTATATTTATCTGTCTCGCTGTAAATAGATAAAACGTGATTTTCCATATAATCTCACACTGAGTAATAATTCTTGAAAATATACATTTGCCTCACTATAACTTAAAAATAATAAAATCCACAACACACAAATAGAACACTACGTCATATCTATTCTAACTCTCCTTTCTCTAATCGATAAGAATCATCACGCTGTTCTTACTTCGAATTAGGTTGAGTGTATAGCGGTCCCTCCCAATAAACGCGTTCACATACTCTCGCCTGAAGAGATTGTCAAATGGGCCTAGTACATTAAACACTAGTATCTCCCGAACATCTCTAACTCATTGGTCATTGCTTACTTTTATATTATACAAAATTTAAAAGTTCAAAGTTCAAACTATGGTAATGTATAGTAGTCAGACTAACTTTTTGGTTTTTGTTTATTCTGTCGTTACACTTTCTTCAGTATGCGTGTCGCATGGCAGAGAGCGGGTTAGTGGGTTCACCACCTTTCGGCACTATAACCACAGCTGATGAGCAGGCTTTAATCAAAAACTTTGCTATAATTTCCCTCTAGAACGATTCCGCGGTGCTCGAAAGCGTGACTTTGCGGGCTCCGAGAGTCTCTCCTATTCGCAGAAACTCCTCCCTCAATGGCATAAACCAGCCACCCCCTCTACCTACACTTTATCATATACCTACATCACTATTGTAAACTTCTCTAATAAAAAATTATTCATCCGAGATATGGCTTCCTCTACATCTGTGTGTGTGTAAAATAAGAAGCACGTACACACACAATATACACACATAATGGTACAATAAAATCCCCTGTGGTTCTCAAAACGTTGTGTTTCCGAGGCGATATTGGTAGCTCACGAGAGAGGAAGCACAGCACTAGAGCTCCTGGAGCTTGGTTAATTATTCCGTCTTCTGAGCCTTTCAATCACATCGACCTCCCCGGTTCGACCCAGAGCCCATGTTGGGTGCTGAGATAAAAAAAACGGTAATAAAATTTACGGCATCCGCCCACAAAACTAAAACAAAATTAGCCGTTCTGCAACAACAGTTGGTTTCATTTAAAGTTTCTGTTGCTATTATTGAGAAAAGATTTTTAATAGAAATCTAAAATATAATTACCACCTCTCTCTTATAGCACCACGATAAGTAGTCCTGTGAATAACAAATGCTACCTCTAATTATTTATCTAGATAAAACAAAAGCCAAATACTTGATTTCGTGATCTCACACAGTAATGGCTTTCTGAGAACGACAGCTGCGTGAGAATCTGCGAGTTTGGAATATACGAAATATTTCGGCCATGAATTTTTTGTTTATGTTATCTTTATATAACGTGCTTAATCTGCGCGAGGCAGGCACTATATGGTGAGGCGCTGGTCTATACGGATCAGAAGTCTGCATGTTTGCAGAAATCTATGATCTCAAGAATCGGAGTTTGGGAAAATCTTATGCCGTATATATTTCAGACACAATGACTTTGTTGAAATTTATTAAAATAATTTAGTACTTTTTTCCGGAGTTGTATATACCTCTACTATTTTTACTTCTCACTTTTTAATATATCAATGAAGTTTCCACCTATTTCTTTCTGTGTGCTAGTTACTTCTATTTTATAACTCAGCCTATTGTAGGATTGGATAGACTTCACTCAGACTCAGCTGAGCGAGCTGACTGGCTCCACTGACAGTGCGCGCCGCACAATTCACAAACATCCTGAAAACAACTTGTTCATCATGCAGCTTGACGTATTGAGCCGTCTCACTTCAAAAACCTGGAGCCTGGGCGCAAGTTCTTTCACGTCTCTATATGCCGCAATGCTGGCTTGGCTTTGGTCAATAAACTTCAACACTTCCTAGAGTTTAGCTCTTGGATACTTAAATAAAACGGAAGAAGAATGCGGCTAGTATAAAACAGTTCCGAGTAAGTTGAGAATACCATATCCCTAACTCCAATTAATTTATACATAAAAAAAAAACAGCCATACCTTGTATCTAGAATTCGCCAATCCAAAATGAGACGATCGATATTCTTCCCCTGAATGAACCTCGAAGTTGAAGCCGACGTGATGCCGCTCTCTCTGCGAAGGGGATATATCACATGCACAGGTTATCTGCACCGACACCAATCCTGAGAAAATACAGCAACATTCATATTTTGCGTGAGGAGAGACAAAATACAAAATAAAAAAGCCTCAAAAAATTCCATTACCTTATCAAAAATAACACGATTTTGAAACTCAGTCTTGTTTATGTCAATAAATCTGAATCTAAGCTTACATCACCTTTTCTTGATAGATTTAGCACATCAAAATAAATAATATGTACACTTCTATACCAATGAGAATCTTCTCAGTTAATAACCATCTTTCATACCTCATACCTCTAATAATTTTTGTTTTCCTACTATCTTTGGATATTGTAAATTAATCTATTCTATAAATGGATTTTTTGCACAATATATTATTAGTTCGATTATAATATCACCTTTAAAATATAAACACCTTTAAATAACGCATCCTTTAAATATATAAAATGGATAGGGTGTTTTATCTCTATACAAGGGTTTGGGTTCCAATTATTCTCAACTTAATTATCTAACTTATTTATATTTAAATGCACCAATCTTCTATTACTTTATTATAATCTTAAAACTATTGACTCCTAATCATATAAAACTGACGATTTCAACCCTAGTTATTAACATCTATCATTATATCACATACAGTATATCATTTGAAAAAGACGTCCCTCTACACATACCCAATTAACTTAGCGCTATATAGAAGGTAACCCTTGGATAACCAACTAGCCCATATCATCAATACAATCTTCTCTAAAATTTCTAATTTGATAGGGCATTGAGTGAGTAACAAAGGATATATTATATATGTTCGCCATCAAAGCCTCAAAAATAGAATCATTATGTTCATTATGTAGTCCTATTAGACATATAATCTTATACACACTATAACACCTTATCGAAAACACATAAGAATAAAAACCTTCGCTTGTACTTATAACATTATTTTGAGTTATTTTTTTTCTATCACTTATATCTCAAGTTGGAAGAATAATATATAATTATATATACATTTTACAATCAAGCTTCTAAGAGGTTGAGACCACTCGAAGGCGAGGCCTTCAGAACTTCTCCGACGGCCCAACGCGGGGTCATTAGTGAGACATTACGCTTCTTATAGGTTATCAAACGTCATTCAACCTACATGGGAGTATGCCTCCCAATCTGGAGTGGTTCCACGTTGTTTCATACTAAACTCTCATCCTTAGGAAAGTTTAAGGATACACGATCCTATAAGGCTTTTTGTTTTGTCTTATCAACTTTGGAAATACCATATGCTTCCAGCGTGAGACTAAGCAACATTACGCTTCTCACGGGGATTTTGTTGCACACATATACTTCTCGTTCTTAACTGAACGTCAATTGAATTGCCTGCAACAGCATCTTCCTTATCCTAATTGCTATATTACAATGAATCTGAACTCTCCAGTCGCATCGCATACCTCCTCCGCTGAGAAGGGCTTATGCGACACGCACTTTCTACACAGTCTCATCCATTCTCTATCCCACTCTCTGAACACAATCTTAACCGCTATGCTCAATATTACATATACTCTACTGTTAAAAATCTTGAACACACTCCTAACTTATTTTCCCATCTACCCTTTGACTTTGAAAGCAGCGATTTTTCTCGATACAGCTCTCCAGGCGTATCGGCACCTTTGACTGTGAGTGTAAGTTTGCTAATTTTCAACTCGCCAGACATGGATCGACCTTGTGAGTAGTAGGTTATATTGGTTCGCTTCAATCTGGGCACTGTGTGGTATTTGCCAGCCATAGGCCTTCGGCCCGCGCGGCACCCTCTATCCCGTCAATGGTGCAATGAATTAAACTCTGCAGTCACTTTAAAGCTTCTTTTTTTTTTAGTAGTGTCATGTTAGTCCAGTAGATTGCAGATTAATGTACATCTCCTCAGGCTTTGTTAAGTAGAGGATGTAGACATGAAATATATATGAAAATAACGAAAATATGACATAACTCTACGCAGAGAGAATGCTGAAATCCTGATAAAAGTGAGGAGTCACACACGAAAACGCAAAGAGAGAGAAACAGTAGACGAAAGAGAGTAGGGAGAAGGTAAGAGAGAACGAGAGAGAGGAGAGAGAGAGAGAGAAGAGAGAGAGAGAGAGATGAGAGAGTGAGAGGAGAAGAAGTGATATATGGCACGCAGAGAAAGAGAGAGAGAGAGAGAGAGAGAGAGAGAGAGAGAGAGAGAGAGAGAGAGAGAGAGAGAGAGAGAGAGAGAGAGATTCTTCGCCAACACATTGTTCCAGTTCGCTAAGATCACTAACTGAGACTCTGAATATAATTCTTGCTTTCCAGTAGTGACGAGAAAGAGAGGAGAGCATTGCAAACAGCATATTTCTGGATTTCATTTCTGAGTCCGCTGGAAGATGCTTTAAAATGGTGGAAGTATAGTAAAAGCAAAGTGTATCCAAATTTGGTAAAAGTTGCTTGCACAATCCTAAGCTGCCCTCCGAGCAGCGTTGCCAGTGAACAAATTTTCAGTGGAGCTGGGCATATCTATAAAGAAAGACGTACCCGAATTCATAGAGATAAAGTCGAATATCTTTTATTTTTTATTATAAAATTTGAGTATTAACAAGGAATAAATAGTTAATAACAATATTAAATTAATTACTTTTCAAAAGAGAGGAGGTTGGATAAAGTTGTTGGTGGGATGAATGAAGAGTTGGGTCCTCGTTCCGTATCCTGGAAACACACAATATATGAGTGACAAAAACTTTTCAATAAATTCTTATATAGGTAAGGGTGTAAAACCAACGCAATTTTTTTTTTTTTTTTTTTTTTTTTTTTTTTTTTTTTTTTTTTACAGTTTTCACCACCACTCACGGGCAGAGCCCTATTCAAGGAGGGGGTGTTGCACGCCTCAGAAGTCAACAACTAAAGTAAATTACGCAAATGAGCACCAGACGCAGGCTTGAAGTGGGGGAGATTAAATTCAGCAGAAACACAGAAGATGGAAAGAGATTTCCACAGAACAGATGTGGGAGAAAAGAAGGGAAGCACGCAGCATCGAACTAGCCTGCGAGTTTACACACAATCAACACAACATCATGTCGGAGGATACCAGCACCCCTACGTTCTAAGGCGAGGATCTCCGGGGCGGACGTAAAGGTGGAGTATGCGGCAGTGAAGCCTCCCTCGAGCACCTCAGCTGCGGTAACCTATAGAAAAAGATAAAGCACCAACACCGCGCCGCCCGCAAAGATAGAGGTGCAAGTGAACTGGAAAGTACAAGAACAAGTTTATAAGGCTTTTGGCCTTTTTGACTCGACCCTATCTACCACCACTGCTGAATACCAGAGAGCCCCCACAATATGAGAGAGAGAGAGTCAACTTACCATACAAGGGCGCACACCCCTTGTATATGCTGGATGCAGGTGAATCGAGAAGAGGGGGAGAAAAAGATCGCGGCAGTCAAAGAACTCCAGTTTTTTTTGAGGCCAAACATGAGGCCCCTAGCAACCGTTGTTGATGTGAGGTTTCCAAGCAGGAGACTATATTTTTTTGTTTATGTATTTAAGAGCCAAGGATGTTTATATTGTCTAACAGAGACAGGGTAATCGCGGATGCCAGGCATAGTCTCAGAAAGATGACACTCGGAGAGAACCTAGGACTTTGATTACATATCCTCGAGTAGGGGGCTGAGGACGCTGGCCGGACCGCGTCGTTTGTATTTTGACGAGAGATACCGTCGAACGAGATAGGAAAAGTTAGAAGTGTTCTTAGAGAGGGAGTTTTGTAGGAGTTGAGTTTTTAAAAAAATTAGAATACACAAGGATTCAGACGACCCCACCCGGAAATCTTATCCAAATCAGTGAGAATAAGATCAGAAAGATTAAGACGAAGAGGCAATTCTAAGAAGTAAAAGAGAGAGCAGAATTGAAATGAAGTCTGAAGAATGAAGGGTCGAAAGTTATCGGCATATGAGTGGAATAGAGTTAGATGTGCAGGGTGAGAAGATCATATAATGAAAAGTATGGAGATAGAAGTAGGAAGATAGGTAACGAACCCTGAGGAACAGCCACTAGTTTGACAGAAAAGGAAGAAGTCGCCACTTCAACATCCAAGCCGATAATTGAGCGATTTGAAAGAAAACTAGACATTAAGTAAGCAAAGAGAAGGAGGTATAATACCGCAAAGGAGGGGGGCTTGGAGGAGGCTAGTGACCGTGCCATAACACTCGCGGTCAATGCTTTTGGAATATGTCAAGCGCCACCGCGCAAATCTCCCCGTAGTTCCTAAGGACGGAAAAACCATAAATCAGTAAAGATAGGAAAGTATATCGTGCCAGTAGAACCTCGAGGCAGCCGTGAAAGCCGTACCGAATGCCATACTGGTGATTGTAAAGAAAAGAATGTAATTCCAGATGATCTAAGAAATGAGAAGAGTGAAAGGAGTTTCAAAGATCTTAGATAGAATTACAAGTAAGAAGGCTATAGGGCGATAGTTAGAATGGTCAGAGCGGCTTCCTTTTTTTCGGAATAGTGAACAATTGTGGCGTGCTCCAACAGCTGAGGGCAAAGTGCTAGTATTCGAGACATAGAGAATATTAGTTGAAAGCGAGGGGCGGGGATAGCACGGAAGAACACTCCCTCCAAAATTCGGGGAGGAAACGCCATCCGGGCCACCCGCCTTCCTAACGTTTCGTAGATTTCAGGAGCCCTTGCACCCGATCGAATGTAATCACAAGGCAAAGGCATGGGATACACCTGAGAGGAGAGGAAGGAGGATGAGGAATTGCCAAATCGTCCAGGGTTGAGTTAGAGGAAAATAGGAGGCCGAGAGATTGGGCTTTTTCAGTTGGAAGAATGTAGCAACCAGAACCAATTGTATATATATATTATTATTATATATATATATATATAATATATATATCATATAATAATATTAATATATATATATATATATATATATATAAATAATATATAATATATACTATATATATAATTAGTATATATATATATATTATATACTATATATATAGCTCTATGTATGGTATATATATCGATATATATTAGATATAATATAAACATAATACAATAATATATTACCTCAATATATTAATATTATATATATTATACAAATATATATATATATATACTATATATATATATATATGATATATATATATATATAACGTGAGTTAATTTATAATAACGCTATTAGGCTATTAATAGTGTAGTATTGCTATATTAAAATAGACAAACAATGTAATATTAAACTTCGATTAAATACAGTTATTATATATAATATCACAGTTATTAAGTATATACAGTGTTATGGTTTTATGTCTTATAAATACATGAGGATTATCTAACAGGTAGTATATATATTATAGTCGGTATATAGTAGATATATATAAATAGTATAATATTTATTATGGGCGATCAATACTTAATATATATATAAATACGTAGACATAGTAGAATATAGGATAATCTTAATAATAGTTATTTATAAAATATATATTATTAGCATCATATGATATAAGTCCAGCATTAGTAATAAATATATACGCATTGTATAGTTATATCACCGTATAGATTAATTACACCACGTAATATAATAATATATATTATATATATATAAGATATAATATATATAATATATATATACATATATTTAGTATATATAAGAGTTATTAATGTATAGACTTTAGTTATAAGTGTGACGTCATAATGTATATATATGATATTAAATACGCTACTGATAGTAGACTAATATATAATATATGCTCAGAGGATCAATTCATTACTTATTCATAGAGTACGAGTAGTACTATATTGACTATATATCACGAGCTTATATATATATATATATATATATTATATATAATATTATTTATATATATAAATATATATATATGAATATATATATATAATATAAATATATATATATATATATATATATTATATATATAATATTATATATATATAATATAGTAGTATAGTAATATAATATATATAATTAGTAGTATCTATATAATATATATAATATTGTATATTTATATATATATATATATATACTAGTATATAATATAATAGTATTATTATATAATGAAAGAGAGTATTATAGGAATACTATAAAAAGAAATAGGCTTTTCATATGAATATATACTATATATAGTATTACTGTGTTGATTTGGGTAGTTGTGGTATGGGAGTTTGTTTATCACTTAATAGTATATAGTATATATATTATATTAATATATATATATGGTGGTGCGCGCCTATAGTTCAGAGGTAATGTATCAATTCTTCCTCATTTTTTCATATAACTATAAAAAAAATATCTGTTTCTATGTTCTTATTTTATTATATATAAATATATTATATATTATAAGTATATATATATATAATATATAGTGTATATATATAATAATATATATATATAGTATATCTGCATATGATAATACTTATTGTATGCCTTGTCGCAAGTAGTATGATGCTATAAAAATAAGTAGAGAAATTGGGCTAATTAATCAAATTCACAGCTGTTAGATCCATGTGGCTCAATGGCGTGAAAATTGGCTTTGAACGATTTATGAGAATACATTGTTGTGGGTTAAAGATATTTAAACTTCAAATTTATGACTATAACAGCAAAGTTTGTGTGGGGGTAGTTAGGATTTTGATGGGAGCATTTTTCGGCTACAGTCATCTATATATAATGCGGTTTAGTTAACTTAAAGGGATAGCACCACTTAGCTATCGCAAAGTGAATATGAGTGAGTCATAAGTGAAACTGAAAGTACAGAAACAAGTTGAAATAAAGACCCTTATTATTATGAGCCTGACTGAACTCCGACCTATCAAAAAGCCAGGGTGAGAACTAGAGCCCCAAAAGATTATTAAATAAGCTAGTACTCGCATACATGGACGAATAGAGACTTTATGTATATAGTGGAAGCAACACTGAGAAAAGGAGGAATTACTTCACAGTTACTAAACAGAAATCATTACCAGTCTTTGAGGCTCGACCTAGCAACCGTTTGTTGAGAGTGGTGTTCCTAAACATATTTTATTTCGTTATTTCATTACCATTTAAGGCCAAGGATGTTAAATTGTCTCAACAGGAGAGCCGACAGAACCGTGATCGTGAGATGAAGAAACAGTAGACGTTAATAGAATGAGATTTAGTATGTTAATAAAAGTTGGGGTTTTTTAAGATGAATTGTCACAAAGTTTATATTCTATCCATCAGCGAATGATAATAATCGGTAAAGAGAGATATTAAACCCAGCAGAGGCAATCACAACGAATAATAATACCATAAACAGAGACAACATAAGAGAGCCAGTAACGCAAAAATCCAGACCATAAATGATTAAAAGAATGAAGGTCGATTCAATACGTAGAATACAGATTGGATAGAGTTTACAGGTGCAGGTGAGGAAGTTTACATTAATGAACGTAGGAAATAGTACAATATGAGTAGTGTGATAAGACAGAAATAACTAATATACTTAGGTAAACACCACTATGGGACTAAATATATAATAAAGAAAGTAAGAATAATCAATATTTAGCCTATCAATACCTATATCTATAATATATATAACGTACTACCACAGTACCTAGGTTTGGTTATGCTACATTTTATTAGAGTAACAAATAACAGTAATATATATATTATAGTAAATATATATAGTATAGTATATATACAAATATAATTAGAGTAATATAAGTATATTGAGAGTAAAAATACTCATATATTACATGAGAAGGGGATTACTAATAGCTTAGTAGATAGAAGCAGTTATTGACGCGTGCATATCATCTATCAATTACTTTGTATTTAGGTCAACGACTAACCTACAATAGCTCTCACGTAGTTTATCCTAAGAGCGAAATAACCATATAAATAATCGGTTTAATTATAGTAGAATTATATAAAATTAAATAATATCGAAGTAACTTCGTGGCATATACTCGAGCTGTAACTGCGATCGTGAGTGAGTTCACAAGCACTGATCTAAGAGTGAGGTTGTAGAAGTATATAGGTATTTCAAAGATCTTAGATAGATATACAGGTGAGAGCTTAACTAAGGGCTATAGTTATAGAAGGATCGAGGATAGGGCTTACTATACTTTTTTTACGGCTTGGACATGTGAGAGCTTCCAACATTATCATGAGTAGGACGGGAAAAGTAATATGCTTAGTATTGTGTGTGTCAGGGTGTAAGTGACTTATTAGGAGTAATAAGGCGTCGAAATGAGTGTACAGACTGGCATCCGAGAGAGAGGCCGAAGAGATTAGCTGCGACTCGCAGATCATGTCTGGCTACATTCCGTTTAGGAGAAATTACTAGCGAACCGCACTCTCTATAGTGAGCTTATAAGAAAAATGCGAAGTTTGAGAATGTGGGCTAGTCTCAAAGGATATGCTAACGTAACAAAGTCTTCATATAAATAAAGCTAACATATTCATAACCAGAACTCAGAAAATAACATACAATCGGGTGACGATGAAAGGACCCAGGATAAACAGAGTCCAGTCTTAATATTAGTTACGCGATAATATACAGCCTTACATTGGACAGAAGATAATTTTCAAGTTCACGATACGGTAAACTAACAGATAAAGTAACTAACAAAAAATGGAGACATATAGCGGAGTGCCTTGTCCTTCCTTTACACATGCGTGTGTTTTCTTGTTTAATCATGTTTAAAAAATCCTTTTATTTATATATTTAACTTTTTATTTCTTTATAGACTATTTTATTCTCCCTAAAAACCGTGCAGTTATTTTAAATTCTATTTTTAGATATTTTTATCTTTAACATTGATTTTTGGTTGTTTAAAAAACTTTTTATGTTTGATGTATTGGTTATATATTTATTTTTCATGTAAAATCTTTTGATTCTTTTTGTTTTTTTAAAAAAAAACCAACTTTTAATTTTTGAACGTTATCAGTTTTGGTGGTGTCTTCTATCAGGCTACAGACTGTTTGTAGTTTTTTTGAGACTAAAATTTATTATGTCTTATTTTTTATGGTGTTTGAGTGTTTTGGTGTTTAAGGTGTTTAGGATAGTCAGTTGTTACTATTGCTTATTTTACATACAACTAAACAGTAAAACAGTAAATCAGTATCAACCCCATACCCTGCCCTCCACACAAACGCCATCCATTGATAAATATGATCTCTGATTCTTACGTTGTACTTGATTCTTATTTTTTGACTTCTTGATCTAATCAGGATATCCCTCTTTTTTGTTTACAAGCTATACATATAAATGTTTTCTCCGCCTTGATACCGAGTTAATGAGCTAACGAACAGTAACATATCTTTAATCAACTACAACATCGGTGCACTGAAATATAGCAGGTCCAATGAGACATCTAACAGGAGAGAGAAGAGCAATAGAGCTATCTCATAATAGGGGAAGAAGTAAATTTGCACGCAAGTTTTCATTTTTTATAACAAGTCATAGACTTCCGGTGGTTCACATGAAAAAGAACATTACAACATAGTAAATACCATATCATTAAATAAACATATAATAAGTTTTTTTATTTATTTATATTACTATTGTATCTTATTTTTTTTTCGTTCACATTCAGTATTATTTATATTTATTATATTATATATTATGTATTTTTTTTTGGAGACATTTAGGTATTATTGATTTGAATGAATTAGTGATAGAGATATTCAATTTTGAAGATCCGCATAAATAGTTCTAGGAATGAGTATTGCTGATCCGTCTCTTCACAGAGACTTTCAACTTACCATTATGAAAGATGAAGTATATAAATAATATATTAATATATATGACCGCAGCAGGTAAACCATTTATATTTTTCTGCTTATTTTTAGGTCCCAAACTAAGAGCTAAACTCAATACGTCACTATAGACCTAGATAGAGATAGTAAATCGTATACATGCTTTGATTATAAGTTAATTATTAGTGCAGCTCATGAATATATCGCATTATAATGGTAATAATACATGTTATTTCAGTTGAGTAAATATATATCTATAATAGTTTAATACACCTATACAGCTAATATGATATTAAGATCCTTTCAATATGGAGATGATATTATAGTCGACCTCTTATTAAGATGAGTCTATTAATTCTGATTTTTTTATTATATTTAAACGAAAGCTGTAATAATTATAATATTTTCCGATTGAATAGAAGAGGGAGTGAGAATATTAGTAACCTATTACTATGACGATACGTAAACGATGTGATGATATAATATAGCATCGTTATATGGGTATATATATATATATATTTTAACCTAATTAAGTTGTTCG
>JABUQX010034184.1:0-5000 GCA_015478945.1 Trachelipus rathkii
CTCTCTCCTCTTCTCTACTCCATAACACATGTCCACACCAAAAACCTTCCTTATTAGAAGATACATATGATGTAATCATAGATAACATGTTAGACAAATAATTAAAAATGTAATATCAGTTGATGTTTAAAAGATGACTCTTGGCAGAAGTATTTACTAAATGCTCAAGAATTACAAATACAAGCATATGCCAAAATTCTCAAGGTAAATCGCAAACAAATGGACAAGCAATATAGCCAAACTTCTGTGCAAAAAAAAGGAGCTAGACTTTAAAAACTACAGACCAAATGGCTTAGTTGTAGTCATCTACAATCAACATACAAACACAATAACTAACAGAATTAGAAACGTGACTAAATCTAATTTAGTCACATAAATTAAGCTTAGATTTAGAGGGTGGGTGTAACATTATCACACAGAATTTGGTTCTATAAACATACATGAAATGATTGCACTACCATTTAGCTTATTTTAAGAGAGTAATAAAGTACAAATCAGAAGAGGTATTAAAATATTGAAATACAATTTATTTCAGTAAAGTTATATACCGCGGTGTTAGAAGAAATATTTAGTACATTAGATTGAGAAGATGGGGTGGGTGTAACATAAACTGAAGTTGAGCAAATAATTTATTGAAAATTATGTTGACATAAAATTTTGTTCATATCAAATTATGAAAAATTACAAAGAAATGGTTGTAGAATATAGTTCAAAGCTAGCAGAACAGTAGACAGCTCCATCTAACGACAAGTTGAGGAATAAACATCGACAGTTTATAACATCAAACGGTACACAGGACAGATGTAATCCAAAGAGCAATTAAAATATCCATAAACATTATAAAGAAGTTAAATGTTAGTCTCCGCGGTATAATTTTCACTTTTATAAAGAGAAAGCAGATATTTTGAACAGTGTGAGCCACCTGCAATGACACATATGGTTGTGTTGAGATGTACTCTGAAAACGAGAACGATGCAATAACCTCTAAAAAGCAGAAAATCACACCATATATATATATAATATATATATATATATAATATTATATATATATATATACTATATATTACTATATATATATATATAATATATTTTATAATATATTATATATATAATATATATATATAATTATATATTATGCAAAAGAGAAATATAAAATGCATGACACGAAAAAATGAAGCTGAAAAGCAATAGATAACGATCGAAAACAAAACCAAACAAAAAACCAAATCAAGGCGGATAGAAACAAAGTAAATGGAATTGAAATTGGAATTGGCAGATCAGATCATATAGTTAGAAGGAAATTGACAAAGAGAGAAAAAGGAGATATTTAAATTGAATTCACTTTAAATCTGAAAAGTCCAAAGAAGGGAAACGGTCACGTAAAAAGGTGGACAAGATGAAATTAAAACAATTACAGAAAAAGTAAAGTGGGAAGCAAAAGTTTAAGAGCTGCAATATTGGAAGCATCAAGGAGAGAAGACAATGTTCAACAGTGGACGCATACAAGGATGTATGATTGATGATGAATGATGTATGAGATGATTAGATGATAGAGATGATGATGATGATAGATGAATGATGATAATGATAAATGATATATTGAAATGATAATGACTAAATGCATTATGGAATCTTGAGGATTGGATAATTGATTAATGATTAGATGAAATAATTGATAATTGATAATGATAATAATAATGATATACCTACCTATCATAGCGAAGCAAAGGGCCAGGGTTCGAGCAATCATCCGAATCCTAAGTAGCAATAACCCAGGCTAGTTCTAATCCAAGAGTGGGGTAATGCCCGTGAATCAAAATTTAAAAAAAAGAAATATATTATATTATATATTATATATATATATATATATATATAATATATATACTATAATTATATAATATATATATATATATATTATATATTATATACTATTATATATATTTATATAACTATATATTATATATATATATATGATATATATATTATATATATATATATATACTATATCAAATATATATATATATATAATATAATATATATACTATAATATATATATATTATTATATAATATAATATTTATATATATATACTATTATTATATATCATTATATTATATATAGTATATAATGTATATATATGATATATATAATATATTATATAGGGTATATATATATTATATATATATATATATATAATATAATATATATATATATATATATATATATATATATATATATATATAATATAATATATAATTACCCGTCAAATTAACGCACCATAAAAAGGTTATGTGGCGAAAGGTAAAAGCGGTGAAAAGGTTGAAGAAAGAACCGCGAAATACACTTTTATGGGACAATGGCAATAACATGGTTTGGAAATTCCTCCCCCAAATCGTTAGGTTTGATAGAGTTCGAGGGCCAAGCGCAGGTGCCGCAAAGGCTCTCGCAGTAGGGTTCGGATGTCCTGACCGCTGCAAAACAACCAATAGTTGCGTACGTAAGAGGGACGGTCCCGCGCGGATTGGTCTTGGTTCTAGCTCAATACCATGTGTATGACCCCCAATATGGCAACAGATGGCTGCCTGTGACACACGTTCCTTGAATGTCTTCGATTCAGTGGAAGAATGTCCTGCGACAGTGATTTGAATTCCGCATTACGATTCGTAGCCAGTGCCTCTTGTCGCAGGTCGGAGGGCCGTGCGATTTGGCGTTGCAGCTCTGTTCGCGGTTCGAGGTTTCAGGACTATACCCACAAAGTGTCGACTTGGCGTGAGAGATCCGGACATATACTGCCACTCCACTGCCGTTAACTATTGAACCCGTCCATAGGGTAGTCGTTCACACATTGGGCCTTGTGTGGTCTTGCATCTGTCATGCATTTAGGATGAAGAGTCACCGTATGTAGGGGGAATATGGCAACGACCAATATGGTTCGGAGGGCATGGTTCTCCAGCTGCTGATATACCTTACGGACTGTAGAGTGCCTCCATCGAAGATTTGCAACTTCGTAGGCCCCCGATAAAGAGATGCCTTTCCAGACCATAACCAACACACTCCAAACGGCTGACACTGAATGTAGCACCAACTGAATTCGGAGCGAACCTTCTCCACTCGGTCGTCAGGATATACTCCAGCACGCCTGTCTTAGGCGTAAAGGAGACCACTCTCGACTTACGTCCGTAAAAGGAGCACACCTTTGCCAATCGTTGACGTTCCAATGGATGTTTTTCTCGGGCCAAATGCAGTTCGCGCCATTTCGCATTACCACTCGTTTTCGCTGGACCTATGGCAGGCCCTCCGGGGTCGGTAATTATGTTATACAAGGCGTCGACGCACCTGCATTGTACACCACCGCTGGTTGCCGGTACACTCCGACCAAAGCTGTATTTTCTGAGGAATGTCGTTGCCGTTGTGTAGGCGCTGCTCATCGTAATTGCACGCAGACGTATTGAAATCGGTCTTCACGGGGCTGTCTGTCGTCGGCCTTGGGTACTACCTTGTCCTTGCCGGCGATATTAGTCAGGGTTTCCTCGGTCACCCGGTGGAACCACCTTTAGCAATCACTTGATGTGCGCCGCTACACCGGAACGCCGATTCGAGGGCAAGTGCCCAGGTATACCCGTTGATCCTGTCCGGCGTGGAGTAGTACTGCACTCTGCACCTACTGATCTCAATTTGACAATTGACGCAAATAATCCTACTCCATGTTTCTATTAGGATGTTGCCTTTCGTAAGTGAATTGAATTCCTCGCTGGGATTTTATACCCCCCGACATAAAACTTTACCACCACCACCTACAGCCAGGATAGTTTACAAACGTAGGTTTATGTTTTTCCTTAATTTAATCGTAGGTGTGACGGCCCCAATACCTGCAGGAATCTTCTGCTGCGTAGGTTGCATAGTTACAGCTGCATGCTCTCGTCTGTGTAGCGTGTGGCGCTTCCCCTCCTTCCATCGGGGTTAGCGGGCTTTCACCGTTTCACTGCTTGGATATTTCTTTTACGCGTTAAGTGAGTCGCCAGTATATTTTTGAACACGAGTAGTACTATATGATATTCATTATTATATATATATAGTTTATATTTATAATATATATATATATACTATATTAATATATATATTATATATATATATATATATATATACTATATATATATATATTCTGAAAGTATAGCTGTCTATATATATATATATATACTATATATATATATATATATATACTATATAAATATATATATATATATATATTATATATATATACTATATATTATATATAAATAAATATATATATATATATAAATATATATATATATATATATATATAATATATATATATATCCATAATAATATATATATATATAAATACTATTACTATATAATATTATATATATCAATATATATAATATATATATATATATATCTATATTATTATATATTATGGCAATTATACATATTTCAGCTCAAGTCAGTCAATACACAATATTTCTATTTTCGATCGAATTCATTTAACGATTATTCGATTTATTAATTCACGATTATTAAGATTAAGGTAAAATATTTAACTCTAGATATTTGACCAAACTTATCATAACCTTTCTAATACTACCACGGTCTTAGACCGTAGTCAGGCCCTAGACCTAATCAGAATAATAACTATATCGAAACAGTTAATTAATCCTTTAAAAAAAAATGTGCTTATCGAAAAAAATGGGAAACCTAATTTAGAGTATCGACTGACTGAGCCAGAAATATTCAAATATCACTATATATATACTACTATATTATATATATGATAATATATTATATATATAGTAATAATATATTATATATATATATTTATATATATTTATATATAATAATATATATATATATATAATATATATAGAGATATATAGAATAGACATAAGATAGATAGAATATACTTTTAAGGGATAGATAGATAGAATAGATAGAATAGATAGATAGCATAGAAATAGAATAGATAGATAGATAGAATAGACT
>JABUQX010034184.1:10000-20590 GCA_015478945.1 Trachelipus rathkii
AACTATATCCCCAATACACATCATACTTTCTTTCCTACATCATTCACATAAAACTCACTCTCCTCCATGCCGTATTCCTCCTATCTTAACGGTCTCTCATAAATTTAACTTCCAACCGGTACCAACACAATACAATGGTCCTTAATATACCCTACGACTTCTTCTGATTTCCTTATATTCAATTCTACATAGCCCTTTACACAACAATAACATACACCCAGTATCAATCAAGCACGAACCTCAATCCCTCACAATAAGAAGCTATACATCCATACATTCCATTCACAGGACCAACTGAATCGAACAACATCGAACACTTACATCCCGATCGTGACAACTAGATCCTTCTACCTATGTCACCATGTTGCTAACCTCAAGGCCAACCCGTTTTCCCCGAATGTTCAATTCTTACCGATTTTGTACAGATGTTCACGTGCCTACCTCACGTCCACATTTACATTCTATTTCAGTCACAGCCTGACACTAACACGGCTGATAAACCGGACACTAATACACCAGAATAGACCTAGTCACCCAGATTTAACTCTATACCTAGGGCCTCCGACTGGTTCCTCACACATCACAACACATACCACCACCTTTTATCTCTCTCTGCTAGTTTGCCCAATTTAGTAAAGTGTTCTAGGGAATCCGCACATCTGAGAAAAGCCCCTCGACACCAATTCCACATACCGTTGCTGCTCTCTTATCCCCTGTTGAAATTCAACTCAATCATCCCAATGACCACACTCCAATCTCTACAACCTCAGGTCCTTGCGGGCTCCGTAGAATCATGGCCAAATGACTCCACTGCCCACAGCTAAAACAGGCACCAGTTGCCAGTCATAGTCGTATATCATATTGCCTCATGCTTTCTCCAGCGAATGGTGGTTGTAGGGAACAACACTTCACATCCTATATTTTGATACCTCACATTTTCCTTTGGTTTCCACACCTCATATCCTGACCTGATATCACCCCTGACCCTTGGTATAGCCCCATCGTTCCTCTCCGCTATTCCCATTCACCAAGCTGACGACCAAGTCAAAATTAACCGCACACCGTCCACATTCACGTGTCTTTCTCATCTACCAAAACCACCATAAAAACTTTCCAAAAACTCACATTACTTCATAGGGTTAGTTCAGTGCGTCCTATAATGATTTATACTGGGGTTGGTTGTGTGACAGCCTCTCACTTGCATCATTCTTCCTATCGTCTAATCTGATTCCTCATTCTTCTTTTTTCGTTTCATATTTTCTCCTTCTCGCTCTCCTAAACTCCCTATCTTCTACATATTCCTCAGAACTCTCCCAAGTAAATCGCTCTCTCGCCCATCCATTCTCTTTCTTTCGCAAATTCACATATTCTCACGGGGAGGTCGGACTGATCAAAAAACTTCTCTCAAAACAATCTTCTTATTCCGCACATCATCATTCCCCAAACTTCTCTCGCCAAGGTTTCCAATCGGTGCGCATACATATCAATCTTTTCACTCTTTCCACGCCTAGCCTTAAACATTCACCTTTCTAACTCACTCCCCTTTCCACTCGCCCAACCCGTCCATGATTCTCGTACCATTCAACTTGCTCATCCCCACTGACAGCCTTTAAAAATTCAAAAACATTCGGCCCTCTAAAACTCGCCCAACTCTTCACCCAAAGCCCTCCGTTATGAGCCTGATACAATAACCCTCATATTCCCTAAAGAACTCCTCAACCGCTTTCGTACCATACACATAAATTATTAATTTTTGGATTCTATATTTTCTCTTGTTCCCCTTATCACTCTTCCAGACTTCAAACCAGACCCGTCCCGTATCCCTTCAACTCAAACCATCATCTCTCCTCGAACTACTATAATAATCTATACTCTTTGCTTCATTCTTCTTCATGTCTCTGTTCTAGAAAGTCTTCTTCTCTCTTTATCCTTTTCTCAAGGCTCCATTCTTCTCATTTTCTCAGCTTTCCATGTCTTCCCATTGTTGTTCCCATTCATCTCACGATTTCATTACATTCCTTCCTTCATCCCCTTATCCTCACGCTTCAATAAACTACCTCATCGTCCTGAACACACTGTTCTCATCAATCTGTGGTCTTCACTCTCTCTGTACTCTTTCACACTCTCTTTCCACTTGATTTTTCCTTACGTCTAACCTTTCGATAGAGTCCTCTTTTGGTTTCCATTTCATATCCGTTCCTCCAATCCCATCTACCATAATACTTTTTATCATCATTTCTCCATTTATTCCATTCTTCTCTCTTATTCTCTTTTCATTCGTTTCCATGTCTTCGTTCATCCTCTTTTTTCGCATCTCCGCTTTTCTCTATCATCCATTCATCTCCTTCTCTTCTTGCGCAAAACCTTCCTTTATACCTTTCCAATCCACAGCAACTCCTCATAGTCACGATTTTTACACTCTATTTGACCTACCTTACCTTTACGTCTATTCTACTTATACTACTCTTTTAATTTACACTTACATTTTAACTACTATACTATTGCCACCCTCACCTATCCTTCGATTGACAGCCCACGTTTGGTGCGCCACAAATATGTACGGATTTTACTATGATAAATAAATAACCGTTATGCTACATGATTACGAATCAGAAAGGCGTGAGCTGTTTCAGGATGATATTAGGGATACAAAAAAACATAGTAATACAATTCCCACATACTTATTACCCTAAATTATAACAATAAATATATATATGAACCCAAATTACTAATAATATATTACATAAAAATTACACACATCCTTCCTGATTATATCCGTGACCGTATACTTACTACAATAAATTACAACATCGTTTTTGTTCCAATATAAAATAACTACCTAGCACTACAATTCCAACCACCAGGTAATTTAATCAATTACATATATTAATAATATTACAAACCACACCTATACCTACAACATCTACAATATAAATATTTATAAAATAATTACAGAAAGATTCAATAAAAAATTTAAATATTAATCTTTAATATATCGAATAATATTCTGATGAATTATTAATTATCTAAATTTTTAGTTCCTAAATTGACTTTTTTAATTTTTTGAACATTATCACTAAATTTTTCAAACTTTTTATTAGTCAATTTGGTTACTTTAACTGGCCCTAAAAGTTCAGTGACGAACAGCGTCGTCTCCTCTTATTTTCCAATTATTAGTAGGTCTAAAATCACGATTATTACTTTCTAAATGGTATACTCTTAAAGTTAAGTTGTTGATTTCAATTATTTTCCAAATTATCGCTTCTTATTTATTCCTTTGTTTTAGTTCTCTTAATTTCAAAGTCATCGATTTATTTTCTTTACACTCTTAATTTCCACTTTTCTGTTTATGTCAATCTTTTTATTATCAGTATTAGGTTTCATAAATATCAATTTTCATTTTATTTCCGATTCAATATTTCTAAATTGGTGTACCGCACCATTAGTTCTCGCAACCCAGTACCTATGAGTCAAATAAGCTTGCTCAATAATTGTACAGTAGCCAGCATGACAATATCGTGTGAACACTCGCATCTTAGGAATACAGTAGAGAGGGGCCGCGGAAGAACTGTCCATAGGTTCGAGAATACAACGAAGCCCTCAAAAAAATAAAAAGACGCAAGAACCATCCCAATGAAAAAATGAATGAAAATAAATTAACAAATTCTAAGGTTACATTAAATAAATAAATAGAAAAATTTATAAGATCACATGTATTATTATGAAGGTAATGATAATAATATGAAATCCCTGAATAATAAAGAAAGCTATTAAGTAATTAAAAATATAATAAATTAATACAAAATATTCATTAAACCTCAGGTAAATGAGATTTGGAAGTTTAACATCACATTTCGAATAATGAAAGTAATCTAATAAAATCAAATCATAATAAAACAAAACTTTAAATAAAAAATAATTCAATATTCAATATCTTATAGTTTAAATTAAAAATTTATCATTATAAGTAAAAAAAATCAAACAAACAGTAATACTTAATTGTCATGGTTTCAAGTTTGACTCAAGTTTCTTCTTTCACACCTGATTAACTTTTCTTCTACTTCTATCTGTTCCAACATAACAGCATAAACCTTCACCAAAAGAAATCAACGACGGTTATATCATCACTAAACTGCTATAATTTTAAACTAAAACATATCATTCTATCACCTGCTACTTATAAAAGAATAGAAACTGAAATAAAATGAGAATATTATATAAGTAAATAATAATATAATCATAATTAAATTCTTTAATAAACATAATAAACAAATAGGGACCTCTTTACATAGAAAGATTCGAAATCCTTGGATAAAGAGTGCTTGAATGTATACTTACATCTACATCTTTCATAAATATCCATCCGTCATACACTTACAATCCCATGCACTCAGACTAGAATCTCAAACTTAAAATATAAAATCTACTAAGTCCAAAGAAATATACCTATAATGAAATAATGAAAATAATTAAGAAAAAAATTTACCCGTTCCACGTCCTTGTAAATCAACTCAAAAAGAAAAGAATTCCCATAAACATAATACAGGCAGGAACCATCAATCAACAAATTTCCAAAATCTGCCACATAGCTTACTCAAACCCAATCAAAATTCACAAAATATAAATAATAATTCCTACGGAAGACGAAATAATATACGATAAACAGCTCGATTCAATTAACATAATACTACAATCATCACATTTAATCATTTCAGAAGCTGAAAGAATGATGGTTCCTGCGCGAAAGCTAAAGGAAGACCAAGGGTAAAGAGAACTGAAGGACTACTCGTTGGCGTCAGAAGAATCGTTCCAAGTCAACAGCAACACAATATTCTGTAAGATATAACATCTGCTCATACATACAAAATAAAAATACCCAAAGAAATAAGAATATACGTATGTACAATATGAAATATTTACCCGCCCAAAGATATAAATATAATTAATTACATATGGAAATAATTAATGTCATTTAAATATACGATCATATGGTACCATTATAAATATGATACAACAACAAAAAGCAGCTCACTACAACAAGATATCCAAATAATACTATGAGTGTGTTAGTAGAATGTGTAATCTGACAGTGAAAGTATATTGTTTTGGTGTTGGTTGAAAGAGAGATGTGACAATTAATGTTGGATGTAAGCTCAGTAGGGTTGGAATGTATTATGGTGATCATTAATGGTTTTACTATGTAAAATCTAAAGGTTATGGGGGGCTTGGATGAGAAAGAAGGTATACGAAAGGAAGTAGTAAAATATAGAGTGAGAGTTAGGTCAGCAAGACAATAGAGGATAATATTAAGAGCGCTCGTATAAAATCGGTGAATGTAACAATTTGATACTGAAACAATCTGGGGGCAAATGAAGGAAGCAAGTTAGTAATAGCAAGGAAAGTATGTGGATTGCTAAAGTAAGTAAGAATGTTAACAGGAATGGTGAATGAAAAAGAGATTTAAGTCTGTAAAGGTAAAAAAAGAAAGTGGTTGAATGTACCGAGAAAGCAAAATGAGAAGTCAAAAGACAGATGCTTGGGAAATTATATTATTGGAGAAATAAAAATACTAAAGTGATACGAGGAGAAAACAAGAGTAAGTGAATCAGTTTGAAGAAATAATGGGACTTACAAGGAATAGAAAGCTCTTCTGGAAGGAAGTCGCAAAGTTAAAGAATGAAATAAGGAACTGCTTCGAAATAATGAATAGAGGTGCCTATTGTAATGATTGAATTATTGGGTGTTAGAGAGTTGAAAGAAACTTGAAAATCCACAATATTAACAGTAATGAACAGAGGTGATAGTGAATTTGTGGGTTTAGTGCAAGAAGGATAGGTATTTGGGGATGAGGTTATTATAAGGAGGGGAGGAATGGGTAGAGTGAAAAAGTTGAAGAATGTCAATGTCCTGCTAATATATATAATTTACTGGGAAATGATAGAGGTGAGATTATGATTTATTGAATAAGGAAGTTGTTAAAAAGCGTTTAAGAGGGTTAGTTCAAGGGATGGAGAGCGGTATAGTACTCTCTTATTTAAGATAAGGGAGCAAAGGGGAACTGAAAAATACGGGATAAGTTTTAAGGTGTTGCAGGGAAGGTAATGCTGTATTTTGGTTCAAAGAATGCGTTGAGTCTGAAGGACTGATTGTGAGAACAAGGTGGCTTTAGAAGGTAGAGGATGTTTGGATCAATCTTTACATTGAAAATCAAATGAATCACTAAGGAAATTAAGAATAAATTATTTGGTGTCATATTAGTCTACAACATGCTTCAATTAGAGTTAATAGGGAAGCTTTTGACAGTGTTAATGATAATATGGTGTTGGTGGTAGACTCTGAATGGAAGCAAAGTATCATACGATGTGAATAGTGTTAAGAAAGCAATGTTCATGGTATGGTTTAGGATAATAGCGGAAAAACATAAAGGACAGGTGTTTTTATTTCCCTTGTGATGTGTTTTCAAAAGTTGCACCCAACACACTACCTTATAGGGGCTTTGCTACGCAGCAGAAAATGGCTGTTAAATGTCTTCTACGACTTCATATAATGGTGGTTGCCCTATTTATATGCGGTTGCTTTGGTTCTGTGTGGCGAATCTGATAAGTTTGAGGATTGGTAGAGAGATTTGGCCGGGTGGTAAAAGGAGAGGCTTGAAAGTAAACGTGATAAGAGTAAGAGTTATGGTTGATGAGGACACTACCTCAGTGTGGAATTATGTGATGGGAGCAGCGCCAAAGTTCGAGGTTAAATAGAACCGTACAGATGAACCATAGATTGGCAACGGAAAATGCATGATTCATCGGAAATGGTGAATGTCAGGCACGGGGCTGGTGCAATATCGTTTTGGTGGAGGATTTAAGGATCTAAGTCTGAGTGTGCTAGGGTCTTACCATGAGGGTATGTTGTTCTACCCTGTGTTAATGTATAGTAGGAGACTATGGCTGCAAATAGAGAAGTAGATCTCAAGTCAATGTGTCAGATGGATCACTTAGGGTGTCTAGAGTGTGAGAATTGATAAAATATGAAGAACTTACAAAATAATACTGAAGAGCAAGGTAAATGTGACGACACAGCACACGCCGCTTTAAAACCATCAGCAAACATATGGAAAGGATGCAATGATAGTCAGTTGGTTAACGGATGTATAGTGGTGAGTGTGTTGGAACCGACCGCCTGGAGACCAGAAGAAAAAAGTGATGAGTCAGTGAAACGAATTTTGAAGAAGAAATGTTTGTGTAGTAGGCGAGAAGAAAGTCTATAACAGAGTTAATGGCCGGGATTGTGAGGGTATGGTGTGCCCACATGCCAAGGATAACCTACATTGACATCTACCATAGTGGGGTCCATCGCGTCCATGAAGCTTAGGTGATTCTGACTGCGATAGTCTCTCATAATGGTACGAGGGGCGGTAAGGCTGTGCTTCTTTTCGACTTTCATGTTCTTCTTTCCGGGGGGATGCTCGTCACGCCTGCACCTTCCTCCATTCTTGGGAGTAATTAGAAGAAGATAACAAAGAAGAGATAATATATAATTATTATATATATATATATATATATATCTATATATATAATATATAATATATATATATAGTATATATATAATAATAATTATAACATATATATGAACGCCCTCGGTGGCGCAGGAGTGAAGTTACAGCCTTACATCAGAGACGCTGGTTCAAATCCCCGCGTAGCAGGAGTTTTATCTACCTGGGCAAGAATTAAAACTTTGACTCTGAACACGTTGGTGGCGCTCGTTTGGATAGCCGCTTAAATGATTCCTTGGTCCCCGTGTTACCTCCTCATAGTAAAGCACGTTAAAAGGTAGTATATATACTAGTATATATATATAGTATAAATATATAGTACTATATATATATATATATATAATATGATTATATAATATATATATATATATATATATATATATAATAATTAGTAATATATAAATAAAATATATATGTTTGTGTTGTGTGGTGTGTGGTGTGTTTGTGTGTCCCTGTGTGTGGTGTGCACCTAACCATAAAGTACCACATGTTTTTCAATTCGAACAACTAACCGATATCCGAAATTTTTGCCAATACGGTACTTTATCCCTATAGGATACTACCTAGCTAGGTCGTTGATAATTCTATTTGTGGCTCGGTTGATTTTATCTACTGAGGGTTGGGATGGATTGTCCTTTTGAACGTGTGGGTTTTGACTCTGCTTGCAATGGGTCTTGCGCCAATGGTGGCGGGTATTATTGGACTCCTATGCTGTTGTGCATGGATGTGGATTGTGTTTGTTGTTGTTGAGTTTTTTCATCGTATTTTTCATATTCGGTCTATTTCTGTTTTGGAGGTTTCTTGGTGAGCGAGGTTTGGAAAGTTGTTTGAAGAAAGTGTTTGTTAGGTTTATTATTTTGGTGTTTAGTGCGTGTATGTCTGTCGTAGTTGCTGATCTTTTGGTTCTACGAGTTCGTTGTTTTGTTACCAGTTAATATTTCAATGTTAACTGTAGGGTTGTATTTTTTTGTGTCCTCTGGGATGGCTTTGTTAGCTTCTTTTGAATAGTAGAAGTGAAATTTGTATGGCTTTTTGATTGTTATGATTAGTAATATTAGGATAGTAATGTTTTTTCAATGGTTGGGAATATCGTCCATCTGCTTTTTGTAGTTTGTGGTATGTTTATGATTCGGTAATGTTCGCGTTTAGGTCAGCTTGATTGAATGACATGAGTTGTGTGTAAATTGTGAACAAATGTATGTCTGGTACTATGCAACCTTGGTGTTTAGGTGGGTCTAAGTCTGTCTTTGGTTTGTTAAAAGATGTCATTGCTGTTCAAGATCTATGACGGTCTTTTTTTGGCTCTTGTTCGCTTCTTGGTGCCTTTAAACATGTAGGTGTGTAAGCGTGGAAGTCAACCCCATTATGAGGTTAGGAAGGTGGGAAATTTAATGCCGCTGTAGTTTGTAAGGTGGTGTTTGTGTATGGTAGTGATTGTGTATAAGGATTAGAGATGTTGTTAGTTTTGGAGGTTTTTGGTTGAAAAGAGTGCGGCAATCGAAAAGCCAGTGAGAGGTTCTGGTCTGGATATTATCGGTAGATAGGCTTCGTTTGTAATCATGGCCTAGTGTAGATGTATGTTATATGGAAAGATTGTGTCTGTTCTTCGGGTTTTATTTGTGTAGCGTCGTTTGGTGTTGTAGATATGTTTAGGTCATTGTGGTGTGTTTGTTGATTATGTGTGTTTTGGGGTGTGTTGTGTATGGAGTAACAGATCTTGACAGATAAAATTGTGAATTGCAGGGGGTATCGTGGTGAGATTGAAAAAGTGGTTGTGGATCCATAGTTTGCATTTATTGCAGTTTATGGTGTTTCTCACCACTTAATGTCGATTCTGTTTTATTTCCCTGACTACAGTTCGGAGTTTTTTCTCGATCATTTTCCTGTTCCCTTTTCAGTCCAACAATGATATTCCTTAGAATTAGGTTTGAAGGGAACTCAGGACACTGTGCCTAGCCTGGGCTGTGACAATCTATACAAGATTTCACAACAGAGGGACTGGTTCCTACACCCACAAGAGCCCATATTACCTTCTTGACCATTTCTTTGTTTTACCTTGTCAACCTCTCCTTTTACAGCATCTTTTCTGTACCAATCTCCTACCAATCCTCAGACTCTTCAGATTCACCATAACAAACCAACTCATCTGAGTACAATAAACAAACAACCACTCTCTCCATTCTCCCTCATGCTATAACCCGTTCCTCACCCTCCTCTAATTCTTTCATAACCCCATAATTATACAAATTGAATAACCAGGAGATTACACACATCCTGGGCCTCACTCCGCTATAAATAAACCCAATCACGTTCGACTGCACATATTAATCTTACCCACCTCACTATTGTCACACATACTTTTGAATTCCATTCAGAACCTAACCACCACAAAATATACCACTAATACCTGTCAAGAGGCTTTCCTATAAATCTATCATAGGCCTTACAAATCCAAAACCTAAAACAATTTATTTCTTCTCTCTCATTCTCATAGATCACTTGTTTCAATTTAAAGATTTGATCCAACATCTCACCACCTAAACGCAGTTTGTGCATCTTCAGTCACTCAACGCACTCTTTCGACGAAAATACAAGCATAATCTTCCTACAATACTCAAACTAATTCCGCTATATAGTACTAACAATTATCCTATCCCAATTAGCTTTAATAAGGGTACTATGATCGGTTCCCTCCAATCCTTGGAGCAATATCCCTCCATACACGTTTCGTTTACACCAATCTTCAAATCCATCAATGCCGCATCCTTGCCCTACATTCTGATCATTCACCTGAATTATCCATACCTGCAGATTTACCCATCTTCACTTCTCACTCACCCTTACCTCCCAAAATAACCTATTCCTCCTTGATAATCAAACCATACACACATTTCACCATACCTCTTCATACGCCAATTTTGCAGATTCGAAGTGTCACTTAACACACTCCCTCATATACATTATATCAGTATGAAAGCCAATCCCATTAATAATTCTAACAGAATATGCTATTCCTCATTCTTAACCTTCGCGCTTCTACCCAG
>JABUQX010034185.1:0-2500 GCA_015478945.1 Trachelipus rathkii
ACAATCTTCAATCAAAATTCTTGTTAGAAAAGCTTTGAGTCGACAATCTCCAATCAAAATTCTTGTTAGAAAAGCTTTGAGTCGACAATCTCCAATCAAAATTCTTGTTAGAAATGCTTTCAGTCGTCATCTCCATCAAATTCTTGTTAAGAAGAAGTATCAAGGCGACAAGTGAAAGAAAAACTTGATGAGGAAAAAGCTTTAGTCAACAAATCTCCAATCAAAATTCATGTTAGAAATGTTTCACCTCTTGTGATGCGATGGTGCCTCACTGCTGCTTGATTGAAAGAAGCAAACTATTTTCGGGCACTGAAGTTATAGTAGAAAGTAATAGTCAGATATTATCGATATATCAGATATTTAAAAAAATATCAGAATTGCTCTCCGAATACTAACTAGGCTCAAAAATATCGTTATATCGGATTTAAAAAATATTCGTTTAGTATACTATTATATATATATAATATACTATTAGATATATTATATATATATATATATATATATATAGTATATATATATATATATATAGTACAATATATAATAATATATATAATATATATGATATATATAAATATATAATATATAATAATTATATAATTATATATATAATATATATATATATATATTAATATATTAATATCATATAAATATATAATAGATTATATATACTAATAATATATAAATATATATAATAATAAATAATATATAATATACTATAATATATTAAAATAAATATATAAATATATATTTATATCTAAGGTTTAGTGAAAAAATAATATATAATAGAACCGAATTTTACATTTCTTAATATAATAATATTATATAAATAATATATAATAATATATGGCCAGCGATCACGAAGTAAGACTGACACATGATATCATAAAAAAACTCGATAGCTAAAAAAAAAAAAAAACTACGATTACATTTTTTTGAATTCACGACTATTTACATACCGCAAAGCGAAAATATGCTATCTTATCCTTGCGTTCTACTCTCATAAACAATATGAAATGAAACAAAATTATAAAAAATACGGACCTGAATAACAATCTTATATAGCCTGGCTTTTGATACTTCTTTCTGCAGCGAGAACCTCCATCCATCCTCCAATGCTGCTGAAAAATTAAAGAACGAAAAAAAAAAAGAGAATTTTACCGTAACATTATGAAATTTGCAAACATTTTATTAATGTATTATCGGTAAGTTATATTATATAATATATATATAATATATATTATATATAATATATATATATATAAATATATAATATAATAATAATATAATATATATTAAATTATTTAAATAATATAATATATATCATAATAATAATAAATATATATATATATATATAATATATATATATATATATATTATATATTATATATATATATATATACATATATAATATATATATATATATATATATAATATATTATATATATATATATTACTAGATATATATATATATATAAATATTATAATATTATAGTGTATATTATGTTAGGCTTAGGTTAGAGTTAAGTAAGGTTAGTTGATTAGAGCTCAGTTAGGTGTAGAGTTTAATAACTCTTTTTCTTAGAACAATTTAGTTCTTTCATACTTATCTGTTATAACTGTTTGTTTTATGATTTATGTATGTCTCTATTACTTTGTCATACCATTTAACTAAATTCGCTCAATTACTGTTACTAAAAACAGTTAACCTGATCCTGATTCTATACTTCATGAACCAATCACGTTTTTAACAATTCAATCATCTTATAATTCGTTACCAAAAAATGCTCTAATTGAAACTTATCGATACCTATATCTAATTTATTGATTAAGTTACTTGTTTTTTCTCTCTTCATTTTCCTTAACGCCTCAAATTCATATAATTACAAAAAATTATTCATTTTTTATGTAAGCGATGTTATAGTTTTTTAGATACATGTGTCAGCTATTCGGGACCCTGACCCATAATATACTTTATCATAATTATAATTATATATATAGTATATATAACTATATATATATAGATATTATAAACTATTATATATATAAATATATATATATAATATATATATATATCTAGGATATATATAAAAATATTACTATATATACTATATATTATAGTATATATAATATAAATAGCTATATATTATAATAGAATATATATATATATATTAATATATAATAATATCATATAATATAAATTTATTTTATTTAATTTAATTAATATATTTAAATATTAATATTTATATATATTATAATATTATATTTACATTATATATATATATATATATATAAATATATAATATATATATATATATATATATATATATAAGTAATACTATATATATATAATATATTATAATAATATTATATATTATAATATATCATAATATAACTTTTTTAAATTAAACACTAATCATGGCCCTAAATTAGCAGTGGAGGTGATTTTACAGAGGGAATAAAGCTTCGAGTAAAGTAGAAAATCTTCGCAAATAAACTTAAA